>PIJE02000483.1:246920-325718 GCA_002895965.2 Coryphaenoides rupestris
AGCCTGCTGAACATCTCAGAGGCTGACGTGCGCAGAGCCTTCAAGCGGGTGGACATCCGGAAGGCGGCAGGCCCTGTAATGGAAAATTACATACATAAGTATAGTCACATATTATGAATGCATATAAGTTTCACTTCACTACAAACCATCTGCTTTCAAGGACACATTAATGTGTTGCCATGAAGTGATCACACCGTGCCCTGATAGTAGAAGGAAACGTCTCTATGGCCCCTTTGTCTTGTGGACACCTGGTTGATGTTGTGGGAACGGTCCGAGAGAGAGAGAGAGGGAGCTTTTTCATTTGGCCTTGTAGATTATCTTGTACAGCCTGCCATATTTGGGTGGGGAAATGACTATAAGACTCACAAACACTTGTCTTTCTCTGGCTACTTCGCTGTCAGACCCCACTGTTAGTGTGTCTGACTGAGAATAACCCATCAGCGCTGATTATATGTATTTGATATTTAATAAATGTTTGTCTACTATACTGGTCTAAAATCCACTGGTGACAGTTGTTTTTATTAGTTAACAGATTTCCACCACAGCCCAGACCACATCCCGGGGCGCGTCCTCAGAGCATGGGGCGCAGACCAGCCGGCAGGAGGTGCTTCGCCAGACATCTTCCAACCTGGTCCCTGTCCCAGGCTGTTGTTCCCGACGGTCTTCAAAGATGTCCATCATCGTGCCTGTCCCTAAACACCCCAAGGTAACCTGCCTGAATGACTGGAGACCCGTAGCCCTCACCTCGATTGCCAGTAAATGCTTCGAGAGGCTGGTCAAGGACTTCATTTGTTCCATGTTGCCTGCCACGCTGGACCCATGGCAATTTGCGTACCATCAAAAACAGATCACCGGACGACGCCATTGCCATGGCACTTCACACCGCCCTCTCTCACCTGGAGGGGAAGAACTGGTTTGTGTGAGAATGCTGTTTGTGGACTTCAACTCAGCGTTCAACACGATAGTTCCTGCCAAGCTCGACACCAAGCTCAGGAGTCCTAGGCCTGCACCCGACCATGTGCAGCTGGATACTGGACTTCCTGTCGGGCCGCCACCAGGTGGTGAGGATGGGCAGCACCACCTCAGAAGCCGCTGACCCTCAACCACTGGAGCCCCTCAGGGATGCGTGTTGAGCCCTCTCCTCTACTCCCTGTACACCCACGACTGCATGGCTATGCACAGCTCCAACGTCTTCATCAAGTTTTGCTGAATGACACGACAGTGTTGGGTCTGATCGCCAACGACGACGAGACAGCCTACATGGAAGGAGGTTGGATCACTGGCACAGTGGTGCCCAAGAAAACAACCTCGCCCTCAACGTCAAGAAGACCAAGGAGCTGATCGTGGACTACAGGAAGCGGAGAGGAGAGCACGCCCCCATCCTCCATCGACGGTGCTGCAGTAGAGAGGGTCAGCAGCTTCAAGTTCCTCGGCGTGCACATCTCCGAGGACCTCACATGGACCACGCACACCACACGTGGTGAAAAAGGCCCAACAACGCCTGCATTTCCTCAGGCGACTGAGGAAATTCAACATGTGCCCCCACATCCTCAGAACATTCTACTCCTGTACCATCGAGAGTGTTCTTACAGGATGCATCACCGTCTGGTACGGGAACTGCACCGCACTGGAGCGTAGAACACTACAGAGGGTGGTGCGGACGGCCCAGTACATCGTTGGAGGTGAGCTTCCCTCCCTCCTGGATATATACACCAGGCGGTGCATGGCCAAGGCCAAACGGATTATTAAAGACAATAACCACCCCAGCCACGAACTGTGCACACTTCTACCGTCAGGCAGGCGATACCGCAGTATCAAGTGCCACACGAGCAGACTCAGAGACAGCTTCCACAGTCAGGCCATCAGGCTGCTGAACAAGTTTGGCATCAATGTCTAAATGCTAGTGCTAAGTGTTACTGCTAGTGCTAGTCCTGGTGATAAGTTGTTACTGCTGGAGCTAGTGCTGGTAGCAGTGCTAAGTGTTGGTGCTAGTGCTGGCGTTACTGCTAGTGCTGGTCCTGGTGCTAGTGTTACTGCTGGTGCTGGTGCTAGTACTGGTGTTAGTGCTAGTCCTGGTGCCAACCGCTGGTGCTAGTGTTGTGTCGACTGTCTGGGAAGGTATTCTGTGACATTCTGTGAATGTCAGCATATAACAATGTATATTTTAGTACATTGATTTATATGTGTATTGCTCACCTGGATACTTTTGCTGTATATTCCATTTCATTTTATATTTCATTTACTTATTTTACATAGAAATTCTATTTATAGTTCTATTTCTATTTTGCACAGTTCTATTTCTATTTTGTAGTTATATTCTATTTTGTATTCCTTTATAATTACTGTCGGCTGTCGGGTGTTTTGCACAAAAAGTTATACTCACGTGTAAATTGTGAAGTGACAATAAAATACTTGAAACTTGAAACTTGAAATTGGCAAATTGGTCCTTGGTCAGTTAATAAATACTTCACTTAATATGCTGCCCCTGTCTTTATGTGGTTGCTGGACATATCTTTTGTCCTGTTTAGCTATTTTACATCATACAACATTAGATTCATGTAAATAATTAATTGTGGAGCTACACCATTTTTGTTTATGGAGTTGCCATCTAGTGGACATAAGAATGACTCTGTATGAGTTAATCATCTAACAACAAATTGATACTGTCTTGCTTAATGCACCATTGAATGGGTCACCTTAATCATTATCAGAAAAATTGCCCCCCCTGAGATTTTCTTCAGGAGCCGCCACTGCTTATACATACTTTTAATTATACATTACATGGCAGACATCTCAATGCATGACATTTTTATTTTCCAAAGCAACATCTATACTGACTTTACTTTATCTCTATCTGTTATCTGTTAAGTTCATGTTAAATTAATATATTGATTATTTCAATCCACGTCTGGCCTCCCCTTTAGTTAGTTTGCCTTGAGCCAGGCATTTGTAACATATGGGGGCTCGTCCAGGATCTTTGGACTTTTGGTGAGTTATTGGCATATTAATTAATTGTTGGGGTGACCCACGTGGATGTGTATAATTGATGCTGGAAATGTGTTTGTTAGTATTCTTTTTTCATTTGAAAGAAAATGGTGGTGGTCTTTTGTTGGGTAAGTGCAAGCCAGCGTTTTTCTTGTGAGACTGACAATTTAACCCATCAACAGAGGCTTTAACCACCCGAGCTTTGTGAACCCCTGTGTTAGGTTGAAGCGCTTAACGCTGTTTGTTATGTTTGTTTGTTTGATGGTGCATCATGGACAGTGTTTTTTGGGGTTGTCTGCTTAAACGGCCCTGAGTTGGGGAAGTGGGACATCACTGACATTTGGGTGCTCAAAGTCACTCTGTTCTTGGGCTCTGCACAGAAGACTAGGGATGAAGTTTCGGGCGGTCATGTGGAAATAGCTAGATGCAGGGCAGCTCCTTTTGATCTGTATTTTCTTGTGTAGTAGAACAGGGTGGTGGCAGCACTTAAATTGGTTCATGGTATGCTGGAATAGTCTGTAGCCTAAGTTGTAGCCTAATTGGGGTTTGATGTTGTTTAAATTACTGTGGTTTACTGAGTAATTTATACATGGCTAATTTCTAGCATTTTTTCTCTTCCCCTTCAGAAGAGTTTTTGGGGTCAGGTCATTGTGTCAGGTCATTGAATATTATCAAATTGATGTAGCTTTGTCAAAAAGTGCCACATTGCATCAGATGCAGCAGGAAATTAGAACACACTTTATAGAAAGACATTCTTCAATCAGTGGTCTCCATTGACTGTAAACTCAGCAGCCCACCCAACACCACAAGCAACAGAGAGCGTATTGCACGCAAATTTTGGTTTGATGTTTGTGATGTACAGTATGTGAGGCTGAACGTCAGCTTGAATATGAGAAATGAAGAGCTTGTGAATGTGAGAGTAAAGTGGCGCTGGCAAGGATTGCCCAGAATCAGGATGAGGCTAATTGCTGAGGGTAGAATTCCGGCTGATGGGAGTAATGATCAATCTGGGGGTAATCAGAGAGGGTGGCACTCCCCTGATATTTCTAGTATGGTTAGACTGCTTCCAAGGTTCAATGAGAAAGATCCTGATATTTTATTTTCCTCATTTGAGAGTGTGGCACAGGACTGTGGCTGGAGTGACGCTGAACAGACCTTGTTACTCCAGAATGTTCTAGTGGGTAAGGCACAAGAAGTGTTCATTGCGTTGTCTGGGTCAGAGAGGAAGACCTATAGAAATGGTTGTTGTTAAAGTTGTACGAATTGGTTCCCTTACACTGAGGTAGCAAGAGAGCTTAGAAGCCATTTCAATCGTTGGCGCATTACTTTAGGTGTTGACAACTTTGAGGAGTTATGCAATTTGGTTGTGTTAGAGCAACTTAAAAACATCCTCCCTGATAGAATTACAGTTTACATAAATGGGCGTGAGGCTAAAACAGCAGCTGAAGCCGCAGTCTTGGCTGACGAATTTGTCTTGACACACAGAAACCATTTTGGAGAACAGCAATCAGGTCAGCACTATCGGTGAGGAGTGTGCTGGATCTTTTATGCGGAGTTCTGGGTGTTATACCTCAAGTCTGTTTACCACTAGAGAACCAACTAGGGGCAGAGTGGATCCAAGTTCCTGTAATTATTGCTTAGAGAAGGGCCATTGAAAAAATTAGTGTCCGGTAAAGCCAGTTGTGCTCACTGTGTCTGGGTCGTACCCACAGAGGCCATCTCTCGAGCCAAGATTGGGGATGGGTCCTAGATCTGTTGGGTCACAAGTGTTTGCCCCAGTGGGACAGACTTATAAAGTACTTATATTGGCCTTGCCTAAAGAAGGATGTGGCATGCTTCATTAAGACCTGTCATACGTGTCAGTTGACCGGTAAACCTAATCAGGTGATAAAGCCAGCTGGGAAATCCATTTGTGGGACCACTGCCTCCATCAAAGTCAGGGTGTGAGTACATTCTGACGGTAATCTGTCAGTCGACGCATGACCCAGCTGCCTAGCCTTTGCGTACCATCTCAACAAATCGGTAGTGAAGTCCCTCTCGCAGTTTCTATCCATCTTTGGCATCCCACAGATAATCCAGAGTGACAGATGTTCCAACTTTACTTCATGTTTGTTGAAGTGCTGGAGCAATTGTGGGTGAAACGACAACAGAATAGTGCATATCACGCCCAGAGCCAAGGAGCTCTGCAGCGTTTTCACCAGACTCTGTGGTCACTTAAGGGCCTATTCTGTTGAACTAGAGAAAGATTGGGAAGAGGGTTGATTTTGGCTGCATGAGAGGTAACAGAAAGCACAGGGTTTGCGCCTAATGATTTAGTGTTTGGCCATAATGTATGCAGGCCTTTGGTAGTTCTGCAGGATGGGTTGAAGCATCCCAAGTCCCCTACTAATCTGCTAGATTATGTCAATGGTTTCTGTAGAAAACTGTCTTTAGCTTGCAGGATGGCTGCAAAGAATTTGACCAGAGTTCAACAGAAGATGATGAGCTGGCATGACCACCGGGCTGAGCCGAGGTTGTTCAGTCCTGGTGATCAGGTTTTGGCATTGCTATCTATAGCAGGTTCCCCCTTTCTGGCAAAATTCACCGGCCCCTATACTATTATTCGGCAGGTGTCAGGTTTGAATGATTCTTGACCATAACCTACACGGCTCTGCCATATTAATCCCCTGAAACCATATTACACGGGGGTTGCGGACACTGATGACCAGGGTAAGCCTGTAGCTCTCGCTGCAGTCACTGGGACATCTAGCGATTCTCCATACATGGTGGCAGCTTCTAGTGTTGAAGATGTGGTTGGCCCAGATGATTGTGTGCTGCAGCCTCGGCTGAGAGATTCAGAGAAGTTGGCAGAATTGTATACGTGACTTGGGCATTTGCCAGAGGAGAGGGCGTCAGAAGTCAAGATTTACTTCTGGATAATGGTTTGGCAAAGGCCGGTACAGGCCAAGGTCATTGAAATCAATAATTTTCCTGCTCCAACTACCAAACGAAAACTTGGCCGTTTCTTGGGGATGGAAGGATATTAGCAAGGTTTTTGAAGGCTAGAGCCAAGTTGACTGGACTACAGTCTTCTGAGCTGCATTTCATAATGTAAACCTGCTGTTGACCTCTGCTCCGGTTTGTTTGCGTGTTCGCTATGCTACTAGAGAATCTCAGGGATGATCGAGGCCTATGCCTCCGCCCCACCACCTCTCTGGCCTCTGTTAACTATACGACATAAGCGGGTTACATGTTGCGCGTTCGCTCGTGTTATTAGGGGATCTCAGGGATGATCGAGGCCGTGTCTCCGCCTCACCACCTCTCTGGCCGATTTTAACGATGCGACAATACGCGGTTTACCTATCGATTGTATGATTTATCCATATTCCTACCCATGGATTACGCTTACCGTTTATTAGTTGACACCACTAATATAATACCTTGCGTCCCTTTGGAGGAGTTTATCGCACTCAGTATCTAGGCCTCATTTCAATAGCGATATTAATGTCCACTTCTACACGGTAGGCGGTTACTCGTTAGGATTTGTTTTGTGACCCACTTGTCAAGTTCTCCCCCGCATTTCACTAAGGCTGATTGCCTCTCTCCATATTCCTGTCTCCTCGGCTCCCTCTGGGGGCCGAATGGGGAATTGCGGTTCCCCCGACTGTCGTCCACACTCTTTAGTCGGCCCCTCATGCTCCTTTTCCACCAAGGCATTTTCAGGGCCGGTTCGGAGCCAGAGACTAAAAAGAACCGGCTCTCGGCCAGGAAAACTGGTTCGTTCTTGGCCCCAACTCTTTGCTAGGCCAGACTAAGAACCGACTAAGAACCGACTACGTCAGTGGCTGGGGGCGGGCTGGGGGCGGGATTAGCAAGTCCGCCAAAAACTTTCTGAGCTCCATTTCACAACAAACCCCGACAATGGAAGTGACTACTCCGATACAACCGCACCGATACCACTTTGGCAACGCAACGTTAACCTTGTAATATTCTTAGCCAAGGAATATTGAAATAAAGAGATGCAACCGAGTTGTCGTTTATGGATGTTTAATAGCAACTGTGCATGGTACCGAGCATGGGCGTAGAATTTAGTGGGGATGCTGGGGACATGTCCCCACCAATTAACGGAGCACCCCCCCCCAATCAAAACCGCAAATTAACGGAGCACCCCCCCCCCATCAGAACTGCGAATTAACGGAGCACCCCCCCACCAGAACCACGAATTAACGGAGCAACCCCCCCCCATCAGAACCGCGAATTAACGGAGCACCCCCCCCCATCAGAACCGCGAATTAACGGAGCACCCCCCAGTATACTTACTTAAAGAACAGAGAAAAAAATAAGATTCCGTTTTTATTTGAGTTATGACAGAACAGGTAGTAACAAAATATACAATTACAAAAACAAGATCACTCGTATCGCGATGTAGTCCGCCATTGTTCTTGTTGTGCTCGCGTTGCTGGGAAGGCGGAGACAGACGTACAGTGACGTAATGACGTGGGGGCGGGTTGGCTCTCGAGGCTCTCTAGCCGGTGGAAAAGCAAACCGGTTCTTAAGTTGAACCAGCTCCGAACTGGCACTAGCACCAGCCCAGAACCAGCTCTCGGTTCACGTTGGTGGAAAAGGGGCATCAGTGGCCGTCTGCCACAAGCCTTACATATGAGCACTCCTTAACCTCTTACAACGGTTGTTACAGATGAGGTTTAATCAATACCTAAAACCAACTGCACTTGTATCCGTTAGGCTTCCCATGGGACTCACCTTTGGGGCGCTGGTGTCGATCGATGTCTCGGTCTTCAATATCTCAGTGGTCTTGGAGAGGGCTCAATAATGGATTGGTTCTACACCCGGTTTTGGTTTAATCCCAGTTCCTTATTTGCAAGGTGGGATTAGTTTTATTCTTTTGTTAAAATAGTTAAATCAAAATAATAGCTTTACAAAAATAAGCAAAGCGAAGCGATGTATGTATTCTAAAGTTTATCTAAATTATCTTTCTCTATCTAGAGTGTCCTATTCTAGTATCCCTAATTCAGGGTTCTAAGTCAATCTCTCTCATCTGCTGTCTGCGTCTCAAAGTCTGAGCTAGAGCCTGTCATCCGCCTCCAGAGCTTGGACCTTTATACCCCAAAATTTGGTACCTGCGCGCGCAGTCTTCGTATCTTAATTTTTTTCAATACCCGTCAGCGTCTGAAACTTTCCACTACGTTCAGATTCATGCCTGGGCTTTCAGATTTGCATATCACGCCTTATGGCTTTTTCTTTTTTCAATGCCCGTCTCACATCTTCCTGTAAATTCCACTGCATACAGGTTCATAACTGGGTGCCTAGTTCGTACACCACACCTTTGGCCGGACATAGGCTACATGTCTCTTTGTGCGCAGCCTTGCAGATTTTTTTCTATGCCCGTTTGGTCGCATTCTCGTACTTTCCATTGTATACGCATGCTTGGGCCCCCTAGTTCAAATATCACACCTTTCGGCGGTACACAGGTCTCGTGTTTGTGTTGCGTGCGTAGCATTGGTTACCAAAATAGGTTTCCAAGAAGCACAAGAATTATGCTTTGTCATGTAAGCGTCTTTGGTACAAAAGAATTAAGGTTCCAAGAAATAGATTCATACTAAGTTCTTGGCCTTTCAGTGACATAAGAAATATAGAATTGTGCATTACTCAAACTATTTCATAATATAAGAATTATGCTTTAAACAAAACATTTCATAATATCTAATATCTATGGTACACATGTCATACAGTTTTATCAAGGATTATATAATTATGCATTAAAGAAAACACTTCATAATATAAGAATTATGGCACACATGTTATATGGTATATAGTGGTATATTGTTTACCAAAAATATAGAATCATTTGTTATCAAAACACTTCATGATAGTAACAACACTAAGGAGTGTGTGTGTGTATCTTCATTGTTATGTTTCAAAACCTTGGTATAATAATAAAAAATAACAAACAAAAAACACGAGAATCACGGTTTCTAGGTAATTGGTAATTATCAGAATTCTTCATTGTCTTTTAACGATGCGACGACGTTAACGATGCAAATCTTGAATTTATAAATCAACGTTTTTACGTGTTACATACGTTAATAATAAATAAATAAATTAACTAATTAATTAATGAACATAATATATATTATTATTGCAGTAGTGACCCCATTCACCTTGGCCAAGAAGGGAACCTTGACAAAAGAGAAGGTGGAAGAATGCCACAGGGCTGTGAGCAGATTTGTGCTCGAGGGACTGCATTCTTTTTCCACTGTGGAATCTCCATGGTTCAGGTAAATAAATAAATACCATATCATTGTTTTAGGTAATTACATTATGTGAAAATAATATTTGTTTATTTAGTGTGTATAATCTAGTTATGTGCCATTAAGACAAATAAGACTAATACACATCCTTAAATTTCTTTAATACAGAGAGATGACCAGTGCCCTTAATCCTCGCTAGCGCCCCCCGTCCAGGGATACTCTGACGAATACCCTCATTCCTGCATGGTTCTCTGTCTAAAAGCAGAATGTTGTTCAGGAATTGGCACAAGTGAGTAAGGCTGCTATTACCTGTGATGGGTGGACCAGTGTGGCACAGGACCATTATTTGACAGTCACTGTGCTGTTATTTGCTCTTATTTATTATTAGTAGTTGTACTGTTTTACTTATTTATTGTTCAATTGTTTTGCTTTTGCAATAAAAAAAGACATTCTTCAACATTCAACAACGTTAAGTTGTTGTTTGCTCTTTATTTTAAAGAAGGTATCGGTTCTGGCACCGTTTTGGCACCGGTATCGTTTTAAAAGTATCGGTTTGGCACCGGGATCGGATAAATCTAAACGATACCCAACCCTAGTCATATGTGTTGAAAAACATTACCAAGATACACAAAATCATTAATTGTCAAAGAATTACAGGATCATACAGAATTATACATTAATCACAATACGTCATAATATAAGAATCATAAGGGTAAGATGTGTGTGTGTATGTGAGATGCGAGGTTTGGGACCCCCCACTATTCTTCTTGAAGTGTGCGGGGTTTGGTACCCCACACGCTTCTACCTGAAGCGTGGTGCTGTAGGCGACACAGGCATGGGGCCCCTCGCTCATGCATTGTCCCAGTACAAGTACAGGTCTTTCACTGGTGTCTTCTGTTGAAATAAACCTTATATGTCATACATCAGTCCAAATGCTACACAAAATTTACAGAAGTACAATAATAATAATAAAAAAGTTTAAAAGGAATGAAATGAATGAAATGAAAAGGAATAAATCTTAAATCTTAAAGAATTACTCCTTCTCACTCCTTCTCCTTCCACCCACAGAGCCGGGAACCAACTTGACCTTGTCTTCACAAGGTCCTGCGCCACTTCGGCACTCTCTGTCACCCCCCTCCCTGTGTCTGATCACCATTTTGTCGCTTTCACCCTCCCCCTAAAATCTCCCACCTCCCTACCTGCTACGCCTCACATCGTCACCTCCCGTAGGAACCTGAAAACTCTCTCTCCCTCTACTCTCTCTGCAACTGTCCTCTCCTCACTACCTCCCCCCCAACAATTCTCCCTCTTGTCAGTAGAGGAAGCGTCCTCCACTCTGACTTCTTCTCTCTCCTCATCCTTCGACTCACTCTGTCCACTTATCTCCAGACCAGCACGAGCCTCTCCTCCACCTCCCTGGCTGTCCGAAACTCTGCGGGCTCATAGAACAGAGCAGGCAGCTGAGAGAAAATGGAGAAAATCTGACTCTGCTGATGATCTCTCTCACTACCTCCACCTCCTCTCATGTTTCACCTCTACTGTGTCAGCAGCCAAATCTGCCTTCTATCTTACAAAGATCAACTCTTCCGCCTCCAACCCCAGGAAACTTTTTTCCATGTTCTCCTCCCTCCTCAACCCTCCCTCCCCTCCTCCTCCCTCCTCCCTCTCAGCAGATGACTTTGCCACCTACTTTACAAAGAAGGTGAAGGACATTACCTCCTCTTTCACCCCTGCTTTTTCCCCCACTCCCCCTTCACCCACCCCTACCAGCCTTACCTGCTTTAACCCCCTCTCCTCTGAAGAAGTCAACAGGCTTGTGACATCCAACCATGCCACCACCTGCCCCCTTGACCCAATCCCGTCCTCTCTTCTCCAAGACATCTCGGGCGACATCCTTCCCTTCCTCACCACCCTAACTAACACCTCCATCATTTCGGGCCTGTTTCCGACTGCCTTCAAGGCCGCCAGAATCAAGCCACTCCTTAAGAAACCCACCCTGGACACCACCGACGTCCGACACTACAGACCTGTGTCTCTCCTATCATTCCTCTCCAAAACCATAGAACGTGCTGTCTCCACCCAACTATCATCCTATCTCTCCGAGAACAACCTGCTCGACCCTCATCAGTCAGGCTTCAAAGCGGCGCACTCCACGGAGACGGCCCTGCTTGCAGTATCAGAGTCCCTTCGCGATGCCAGAACCTCTTCCCTCTCATCCGTGCTCATCCTCCTTGACCTGTCCGCCGCATTCGACACAGTGAACCACCAGATTCTCCTCTCCACCCTGGCAGAGCTTGGCATCACTGGAACTGCGTTATCCTGGTTCACCTCCTACCTGACAGATCGCACTTATCAGGTCACATGGAATGGCTCCCTGTCCAGACCCTGCACCCTTGACACCGGAGTACCCCAAGGCTCAGTACTGGGACCCCTTCTGTTTTCTTTATACATTAGATCTCTCGGCTCTGTAATCACATCCCACGGCTTCTCCTACCACTGCTATGCTGATGACACCCAACTATTTCTCTCCTTCCCCCCCTCAGACACCCACATCGCAACACGCATCTCAAAATGCCTGGCCGACATCAGCAGATGGACGACCGCCAACCACCTGAAGCTCAACCTCGACAAGACTGAGCTTCTCTTCATACCGGGTAAAGACTGCCCTCAGATGGACCTACTTGTCACCATCGAGGACATTGAAGTCTCCCCTGCACCCACGGCAAGGAACCTTGGCGTGGTATTGGATGACCAGCTGTCCTGCAACGCCAACATTACCTCTGTGGCCCGATCTTGTAGAATTGCTCTCTACAACATCCGCAAGATCCGGCCCTTCCTCACACATGAAGCAGCGCAGATCCTGGTCCAAGCGCTCGTTATCACTCGTCTCGACTACTGCAACTCTCTCCTGGCTGGACTCCCCGCCTCAACAATCAAGCCCTTACAACGCATCCAGAACGCAGCAGCACGCCTCGTGTTCAACCTACCTAAATTCTCCCATGTAACCCCCCTCTTCCACAACCTCCACTGGCTCCCGGTAATCGCTCGCATTCGATTCAAGACACTGGTACTGACTTTCATGGCTGTCAACGGAACCGCCCCTACCTACCTCCAAAAATTAGTCCGACCCTACGCCCCAGCCCGAGCACTCCGCTCGGCAACTTCTGCCAAACGACTGGTACCGCCTTCACTAAAAACAGCCAAACATCGCTCTTCCAAGTCCCAACTCTTCACGGTTCTGGCTCCGCAGTGGTGGAATGAGCTCCCGGCTCATGTCAGGACAGCCGAGTCGCTCGCCAGCTTCCGCAAGAGACTCAAGACCCACCTGTTAAGAGTTCACCTGGACTCTACATAACCCCCCCCCCCCCCCCCCCCCTAGCACTAACCTGCGTGTTTATATGTCTTAACACTTATTAATGGCACTTAGCATTGTTGTTCATTCTCAGATGTTGTATCATGCTTAGAATTGCACGCCTGCCCAGCTACTTATGCAGGCAACTTGGCAATTATGAAACTTGTTCTATTCGTCTCGTAAATAGGAATGCTCGAAAACAGCTCTATTCTTATCTTCAGGTACCACAGCGATATATTGCTGCCTCTCCTTCAACAAATGTACTCTTTGTAAGTCGCTTTGGATAAAAGCGTCTGCCAAATGCCCTAAATGTAAATGTAAATGTAATTATAAAGCAATTGGTTATGGGGCCAACCCTAGTTCACATTCTTTGTACCAGGAAATTACACACAGAATTATGCATTGCTAAAGAAATAAAGAGTTATTAATAAAGAAGATGTATATATAGAATATAATAAAGAAATAAAGAATTGTTAGTCACATATGTCATACAGAATCATGCCCTTCCTATGGTCATTATTCAACAGGTTCTAATGATACCCTGTTTGGATCAGCCATTCCAGATGCAGGTTGACACCAGTCATGTGGGTGCTGGTACAGTGCTTTCGCAGAGGGATGAGTTGGGTGTAGACAGGCCTGTTTTTTTTCTTTTCTAAAAAGTTCTAACAGTTACCAGTTAACCTATTCAACCATTGAAAAGGAAACATTGCCTCTAATATGGGGGCTACAACAATTTGATGTATACCTACGTTCCTATCATTGTTTCACAATCCACTGATTTTCCTTCATTCTTTGAGGAGCCAGAGTCAGCGCTTGGGCTTTGTATTTACAGCCTTACAACCTGAAAATTCAACACATACAGGGTGTGGACAAAGTCCTGGCTGAAGCCTTGTCCCACACTCTGAGTCGGAGTGAATGAATGTTGTGTCCCACTTTTCTCTCTAGTGTCTTCCCTTCTTTCCACTGCCTGTTCTCCATAATTTTGGCTTTCCAGGTACCGGGACTTGCTGGATTGGGGGTTTGATAGTGAGTGGTTGGTGGCTGCTGGAGGGTAGAGAGGGATAAGGTGTTCTGCTCGCTGACCCTGACTGGTTTGCATGCTGGGTTTGTTGCTGAACCATAACCCAAAGACCAAAAATTTGGTATTTACCTTTCATAGTTTAAGATTAATTTCATGCATAACTTGTATGTGTATTTATGGGGGCTGGATTTGTGGGAGTTTGTTGCAGAGACTCTACTTTTGGTGGGAAATGTTCCAGCCCTGCCTGGCCCCTCCCTGTTTCTGCCTGGCTCCCTCTACGGGCCAAAGTGTGAATGCAGGGAACAGCACATAATAATGATTCCTTACTTCTCCTCTCATGCTCCTCGGTGGCCGGCTGCCACAAGCCGAACAAGATGGCTCAGCGAGTTCTTTCTTTGTTTTTACTCACTATTTTTATACGACATTTACTGTGCCCAACGCTCGGCATGGCGGACGCGGACGCGCCGCAGGGCTCCATTGTCTACACCAGAGATCAGCTGCTGAACCTCTGACTGTGTGGTGGGCCTGGAGGGAGACCCGACATCCCCAGGGAGCTGAGGAGGAGATACCGGGGCTGCAGGGCCGGGAGATGAAGACGGTAAGGAAGAGAAGATACCGACCGTATCTCCCGTCCATCATCATGGGGGAGCGTACGATCTCTGGTGAACAAGATGGACAAGTTAACATCGCTCACAAGGAGCGAGAGAGTGTTTCGGAGGGCTCTGTTATGTGCTTCACGGAGGCATGGCTGCATGACAATGTTCCGGACACTGTAGTGAACTTAGCCGGCTTTCAGCTGGTGCGGGCGGACAGGAGTTGCAATGAAAGCGGCAAGAAGAAAGGAGGGGGAGTCGCTATTTACTTGAACAACAGATGGTGCAACCCTGGACATTAAAGTGAAGTGTGTGCAGCCCGGACATTGAACTGCTGGCAGTAAGTCTCTGTCCATATTACCTGCCCAGAGAGTTTACCCAGGCCATTGTTATAGTCATTTACATTCCTCCCGTGGCTAATGCGTCACCGGCTGCTGACGTCATCAACTCCGTGACCACGCATCTGCAGACTTTGCACCCAAGTGCGTTCATATCAATATTGGGTGATTTTAACCATGTCACTCTGACATCAACCCTGCCTACATTTAAAATAAAACACTGGACCTGCTGTATGCTAATATTAAGGAGGCATACAGCTCCATAGCTCTCCCTCCTCTGGGCAGATCAGATCACAACCTGGTCTACCTGAGGCCCCTCTATAAACCTGCGGTCCAGAGGCAACCAGCGGTCACCAGAACTGTACGGAGGAGGTCTCAGGATGCAGAGGAGGCTATCCAGGTCTGTTTTGAGCTGACAGACTGGGATGTTCTCTGTAATGGACATGGGCAGGACATTGATGGACTCACAGGCTGTATAACAGACTATGTACATTTCTTTTTTTTTTTTTTAACAACGATTTTTATTGCTTTTATCACTTTTTTACAAATGAAATAACAAATACAAACTGCCGTCCCTCCCCCCTCCCTGAGAACATCCTTATCCTTGACAGACCTTGGACTAACAATAACAGAATTAAAACAGTCATAATGAGAAAAGGAAATATAAATTAATAAACTAATACAAACAATCCATCCATCCATCCATCCATTATCGTCCGCTTATCCGGGGTCGGGTCGGGGCGGCAGCCGGCTAAGCAGGGCCCCCCAGGCTTCCTTCTCCCCAGCCACACTCTCTAGTTCCTCCTGGGGGATCCCGAGAAGAGCTTTTTGACTACTTCAGTGACCTCTACCAAGGATATGGGTGAGACTTCCCCCGAGTCTTCAGACTCTGCCTCTTCCACAGAGGACGTACTGGTCGGGTTCAGGAGCTCCTCAAAGTGTTCTTTCCACCGCCCGACAATATCATCAGTCTGGGTCAGCAGTTCTCCTCCCCGACTGAGCACAGCCTGAGCCAAGCCCTGCTTTCCCTTCCTGAGTCGCCGGACAGTTTGCCAGAACCTCCTTGAGGCCAACCGAAAGTCCTGCTCCATGGCTCCCCGAACTCCTCCCACACCCGGGTTTTTGCTTCAGCAACCGCTGAAGCTGCGGTCCTTTTGGCCTCCCGGTACCTGTCTGCTGTTTCAGGAGACCCCTGGGCCAACCAGGCCCGAAAGGCCTCCTTCTTCAGCCTGACGGCTTCCTTCACCGCTGGTGTCCACCAACGTTCCCAGTTCACCCTCACTACACGTTTGGGTTTACCAGGTCTGTCTGGCAGCCTCCCGCGCCATCTGATCCAACTCACCACCAGGTGGTGATCAGTTGACAGCTCTGCTCCCCTCTTCACCCGAGTGTCCAAAACATGCGGCCGCAGATCTGCTGATACGATTACAAAGTCGATCAGCGACCTTTGGCCTAAGGTGGTCCGGTACCAGGTACACTTGTGGACCACCCTATGTTCGAACATGGTGTTTGTTATGGCCAGTCCATGACTAGCACAGAAGTCCAATAACAAAACACCACTCTGGTTCAGATCGGGCAGGCCGTTCATCCCAATCACTCCCCTCCATGTTTCTCCATCATTGCCCACGTGTGCGTTGAAGTCCCCCAGTAGAACTATGGAGTCCCCGGATGGAACCCTTTCCAGGATGTCACCCAAGGACTCCAAGAAGGCCGGATACTCTGAGCTGCTGTTTGGTGCGTAGGCACACACAACAGTCAGAGCCTTCCCCCCAGCGACTTGCAGTCGCATGGAGGCGACCCTAATACAAACAATGATAATACTAATACGTAATATTAATAATAGTTACACAATAGACTACATTATATTAAAAAATCAAAAATAAATAAAAAAAATTAATAAATAAAAAAAACACGTACAAATTGGAAAGTGAAATTAAGAGCTTGGATGTAAAAATATGCACCAGGACACAATATAATACAGGCAGGACAGTAGTGGTTCAGTCAATGGGGAGAAGCTTCAGCTTATTAAAGTGGGAAATAAAGGGCTGCCATCTTTGGTTGAATTTCTCCAGGGAACCCCTAAGAGTACATTTGATTTTCTCAAGTTTGAGAAAAAACATTACATCTCCCAACCAGGAAGAGGCCTTAGGAGGATGAGGTAAGTTCCATGACAGAAGTATCCTTCTCCGTGCCAGGAGAGATGCAAATGCAATAACAATGTAGTACGTAACACATCTAGGGGGACACCAAAGATAGCTGTTGAAGGACATGGCTTAAGATCTATATGTAGGACGTCTGATAAGTTTTTAAAACATAACACCAAAAATTGTGCAGTCTTGGACAGAAAAAGAAAGTGTGACTATGGTCAGCAGGGGAGTTATAATAATAATAATAATAATACATTTTATTTATATAGCGCCTTTCAGAACCCAAGGTCGCTTACAAAATTTGAGAGGGGGGGGGGGAACAGAACACAGAAGACAACAAGAAAAAAAAGAAAAAAAAAGAAAAAAAGAAAAAAAGAGAGTGGGGTCCTTTTTAAGAAGGAGAGCGATGGATGCTTGAGTCAGAGTAGGCGGCAGTGTACCACGATCGATTGACTCAATATAAACATTCAGGAGAAGTGGTGCTAATTTATCACGAAATTTCTTTAAAAACTCAGTGGGATAGCCATTGGGGCCAGGGGCTTTATGAGTCTGCATTGATTTTATAGCCTCAACTACTTCGTCAATACCAATGGTGAATCTAAATCACTTGCAACAGTAGGGTCAATAGAGGGTATAGGAAGCTTACTAAAAAACTTATCCATGGTGGTGGTGTCTGTTGGAAAATCTGATTGGTAAAGAGTAGAGTAGAAGGCTTTAAATGTTGCATTAATATCGGCAGGATCAGATAGTAGGCCACCAAGGGGTCCCTAATTTGAGTAATGAGCCGCGAGGAGGTTTGACGTTTAAGCTGATGTGCGAGCAAACGGCTAGCCTTATCGCCATGCTCATAGTACCTACCGCGAGAGTGCAAAAGCATGCGTTCTGCTTGCTTGGTGGAGAGCAAGTCAAACTCAGCCTGACTATTCATGCGTTCCTTATAAAGTTCAGGGCTAGGATTTCTGGCATATTGGTGATCTAAATTGAGAATCAAGTCCGTAAGTCGAATTTGGTCAGCCTTATATATTTTATTCAAATTGGCAGAATAAGATATAATTTGACCTCTAAGAAAAGCTTTTAGAGACTCCCACACGAGAGAGTTAGAAGTAGAATCAGTTTTGTTAAGAGAGACAAAAGTGTCGATAGAGGAGGAAATATAATCACAGAAGTCCTTGTCAAAAAGAAGTAGAGAATTGAATCTCCACAAAGGACAGGGCCTGTGGTAGGACGTCAATGACATGTCAAGAACCAGAGGGGCGTGGTCGCTAATAACTATTGCCAAATATTCTGTGGAAATCACATTGGGAAGAAGACCAGCATCGATAAAGAAATAATCGATTCGAGAGTAGGAGCGATGCACATGTGAAAAAAAGGAAAATTCTTTGGTATGTGGATTACGAAATCTCCAAGGATCAGCACAGCCATTTTGCAACATAAAATCTGCAAATGCCCTTGACATACAAGAGGGAGGAGCCAGTTTGAGACTGGAGCGGTCTAATTTGGGATCAATAACACAATTAAGGTCCCCACCAAAAATAAGATGATGTGTATTTAAATCTGGGAGGTTACTCAGTAATTTGTTTGCAAAGGCAGCATTGTCAAAATTAGGGGCATATACATTAACCAGCAATACAGGCTTCTGCATTAGAGTACCTGTTACAATTAAATACCTCCCATCAGGATCAGAGATAATATTAGTGGGGGTGAATTGTATCCTCTTGTGAATCAATATAGCAATGCCCCTAGCCTTTGAATTAAAAGTAGAGTGAAAGACCTGGCTCACCCATGCTTTACGCAGTCTGGAATGATCATTAATGCGCATATGCGTCTCCTCTATAAAAGCTATGTCTGTTTTTAGATGTTTAAGATGTGACAAGACCTTGGATCAGAAACCTGATATTGTCACCTGGTCCATAAGGGCCAGAATTTCCTGCTTTATTAGACATCAACTGAATTTAAAGGAATATGTCTATAAATAGACCTAGAGAAAATATAGTGCAATATAAAGACCAAGCTTCGGGAGAAAGTAAAAACACACATAAAGATAAACCAAAACAGAACACCCATAACAAGAACCCCCAAGGATAATACCAGCAGGGCATCGTCTACTATCGCTTTCATAGTAGTAGCCAGAGTCAATAGCGCCCCAGGCGGGAATCGATCCCAGGACCTTCTTGCTGTGAGGCAGCAGTGCAAGCACTGCGCCACCGTGCCTGCATCAGGAGTGGAGACAAGGAGGAGATGAAGAAGGTGCAGTGACAACTGAGGGAAAAGATCACAGAGGGGAAGGAGTGCTACAGAAAAAAGCTTCAGGAAGCTCCAACAGAAGAACCTCAGGGAGGTGTGGAGTGGCATGAGAACCATCACTGGCTATTGAGCAAAGACCATCCAGGGGAGAGAGGGAAACCTGGATGAGGCCAACAAGTTAAACCTGTTCTTTAACAGGTTTGATGATGTGGCTCCTCTCCACCCCCCCCTCCCCCCAGCTCCTCCTGTGACCCTCTCCCCTCTCCCTCCCCATCTCTCCCCCCTCTCCTCCCCTCTTGCTCCCTCCCCTCTCCCCTCTTGCTCCCTCCCCTCTCCTCTCCTCCCTCTCCTCTCTCCAGGGCCAATCACCATCACGGCGGAGGATGTGAGAAGTGAACTCGGCAGACTACGCCCAGGCGTATCTCTAAATATTACCTGTAATACTACCTCTTATCATCGTGTGAAATATTCTTAATGTCATGTGCAATACCTCTCCTACATTACCATCAACATTATGTTCAATATTCTTAATATTCTTTCTATCATGTGCAATATGTCCCATTTACATTTAGGGCACTTGGCAGACGCTTTTATCCAAAGCGACTTACAAAGAGTACATTTGTTGAAGGAGAGGCAGCAATATACGTATCACTGTGGTACCTGAAGATAGGAATAGAGCTGTTTTCGAGCATTCCTATTTACGAGACGAATAGAACGGGTTTCATAATTGCTAAGTTGCCTGCATAAGTAGCTGGGTAGGCGTGCAATTCTAAACAACAAAGTGCCATTAATATATGTCAAGACGTACAAACACGCAGGTTAGTGCTAGGATTATAGGAGGAGAGTGGGGGGGAGGGGCTTATGTAGAGTCCAGGTGAACTCGGAACAGGTGGGTCTTGAGTCTCTTGCAGAAGCTGGCGAGCGACTCGGCCGTCCTGACATGAGCCGGGAGCTCATTCCACCACTGCGGAGCCAGAACCGTGAAGAGTTGGGAATTGGAAGAGCGATGTTTGGCTGTTTTTAGTGAAGGTGGTACCAGTCGTTTGGCAGAAGTTGCCGAGCAGAGCGCTCGGGCTGGGGCGTAGGGTCTGACTAACATTTGGAGGTAGGTAGGGGCGGTTCCGATGACAGCCATTAAAGTCAGTACCACAGTCTTGAATCGAACGTGAGCGATTACCGGGAGCCAGTGGGGGGCGCAGAAGAGAGGGGTTACATGGGAGAGGCGTGCTGCTGCATTCTGGATGCGTTGTAAGGGCTTGATTGTTGAGGCGGGGAGTCCAGCCAGGAGGGAGTTGCAGTAGTCGAAACGAGTGATAACGAGCGCTTGGACCAGGATCTATGGGAGATATTTTCCAGTACATTCTTAGTAATGTATTGTCAATATGCTGTATGTGTGAATTAAGTGTGGAGAAATACAGAGAACAACTAGAGACACACACGTCCACCCATGTTTATATTGAAGCTCCCAATATGGTTACGTTGAAGGCTCTTTGTGTCTAACATGCATATGATGATGAGGTATGCAGTGCAGAAGCACAGACTGAATGTCCAAAGATGGACATGAGCCAAACTAAACAAGGTGCTATCTTGTGCCGGGTACGGGAGAGAGAATTTACGTATGGTATCTATCGCGGTATACATATAGGGTTTGGAATGTATAGCATGATTATGTAACATTGGGTTTAAAGGACAGAGCCTGAGAAGGGTGCGGCAGTCTTCTCTGCAGATTTGACGCAGGCTTTGTGTTACTATTGCCAGTGACAAATAAAGTCTTTAACTTTCAAACTTGTGTCTCTCCAAAAATTGGTGTTTATCTACAAAGAAGAGTAGATTAATTGAAGAATTCAAGCATTGAAATAAGTAGCAAATAATATATTAATTTAGTTATTTCTCTTTCAAAAGCGTTTATAAGGTACATTGCATTTCTTCTTCTTGCATTTAATTCACAATACCAAGCATGAATTAAAGTCGAGGAAAGAGAGGAGCACCCCAAGCGTTGGAAACCCGCACTGCATGTTGTAGTCCAGGAAGTTGTCAGAGTATCACTTTTCTTCTTCCTTGATGAGAACAGTTAAAGAAACAGATAAAGGAAACAGTGCCCCTAGTGTCCAGTTTGCAAATAATTTTAGTTTGTACAAAAGAGCTAATGCTAATGCTTAGGGTTAGACAAAAGACATTCAAGTTAATCTTATATTAGTATACTTAATCATAGTGTGTACTTTCAAACTATGTGGACTTTATAAAAAGTGTAGAGAAAACCTGTGTATCTATGAGAAATTAACAGGCGTATTTTAGATAATAATATATAGATGATTGATTTGATTGATTTTTTGGATAGATTTTCTAAATTGAGTTTCATTTAATTGATTGACTTTTTGGATAGATTTTCTAAATTGATTTTCATTTAATTGATAGATTTTTTTGATTGATTTTCTAAATTGATTTTCATTAATTAATAGATTTTTTGGGTTGATTTTTTGTTGATTTAAAGTGAGGTTTCCTTATTTGATTAGGATACTATAGGTAAGATCCCTAATTGATTCAGTTCCACGTTATAGAACCAGTAAATAGAGAGAAATTATTTCTGTCGCAGTTCATTTGGAGGCACACAATTAAGAAATAGAAAGCTCTTTAATATAAAAAGTAACCATGCCATTATCAGCGGTAGAAATATTGTGTAAAAAGAATCCGTTAAATAAAAATGAGATAATGAAGATCTCAGAAAAATGGGAGAAAAGAACAGGGAAAGCAGGAACTAAATGGCCAAAGGAGGGGACATTTGATGTGGTGGTGTGTGAGGAGATGGAAGTAATGATGAAAAATCACAAGCTTAATAAAACAGGAAAGAAAATAATAGAGAAAAGGGAAAGAGAAAGGATAATACTATCCATGTTTAAGAAGGAAGGGGAAAATTGGAGACAAAAAGAAAAGACAGAAAGGGAAATGTTTAATAGGGATAAAAAATTAGAACCAATACCCTCTAAAGTGCGGCCACCATCCTACAACACAGGATTATACCCACTGATATCAGGAACAGTAGACATTAAAGGAGAGGTAGTAATGGACGATAAAGGAAATAGAGATAGAGGACCGAAATTAGGACCACATTTACACATGGATTGTTACAAAGAAGTCAAGGAAGCGAAGAAAGGGTTGGATAGTGACAGTGACAGTGACAGTGATGAAGAGGAATGCAGACAGCAGGGAGTCCCACCCAGAGGTGATAGAAGTCTCCCAATGGGAGAACCGCAGAAAGAAATTAGGAAGTCTCAGAGGAAGAAAAAGGCGTCAAAAAGTTACCCAGGAGAATTTCCTATTCTGGTTAAAGGATAGCAAGCCCACTATCTCACATGGGGATCGCAGGACTTGGAGGGAATAATATCTAGACACCCTAATATAAATAGTGGAGCCTCGAAGTGGATTAGGATGTTTGAGGAATTTACAGTGGGAAAATTAATGGCGGTGGGTGACCTAAAGTCTTTGTTGGCAAGAATTCTAGGTCTCTCAAAGATGGAGGGCATACTGCAAAACGGGGGTTTGAGGCAGCTACTGGATGAAGGTCTTGATGGAACAACGTTTGACACCTATCGATCAAATACATGGGCAGCACTTAGAAGTGTGTACCCAACCCATGTGTATCACAAGAGCCTGAGGGGCCCCACAATCGGTGACACAGAGAATCCTGCATCCTTCCTTCAGAAGCAAGTCATGAGATGGAGAATGGAAACAGACCGAGACCGTTGGTCTTGATCTTGTTCAGAATTTCCATAATAGAGACAATGCCTAGCTCAATCCGGAATAAGCTAGAAGATGTGGTGGGACTGACTTCATCAAAGTCTCATAAAGAGTTCAGTGATCATCTGGTCCATGCAGTGGACAGATACCGTCAAAATGAACAAAAAATGAAAGAACAAAGCGGAGAGGTGCAGAGAAAGTTATCTCAGCTCCAGTTGCCACACTCTCTAGTTCCTCCTGGGGGGTCCCGAGGCGTTCCCAGGCCAGACGAGATATGTAATCCTCCAGCGAGTTCTGGGTCTGCCCCGGGGTCTCCTCCCAGTTGGACGTGCCCGGAAAACCTCCAAAGGGAGGCGCCCGGGGGGCATCCTAATCAGATGCCCGAACCACCTCAGCTGACTCCTTTCGATGCGGAGGAGCAGCGGCTCTACTCCGAGCTCCCTCCGGATGTCTGAGCTCCTCACCCTATCTCTAAGGCTGAGCCCAGCCACCCTGCGGAGGAAACTCATTTCGGCCGCTTGTATCCACGATCTCATTCTTTCGGTCACTACCCAAAGCTCGTGACCATAGGTGAGGGTTGGAACGTAGATGGACCAGTAAATCGAAAGCTTCGCCTTCCGGCTCAGCTCCCTCTTCACCACAACGGACCGGTACAGCGCCCGCATCACTGCAGACGCTGCACCAATCCGTCTGTCCATCTCCCGCTCCATTTTGCCCTCACTCATGAACAAGACCCCGAGATACTTGAACTCCTTCGCTTGAGGCAGCAACTCACTCCCAACCCGGAGGGAACACTCCACCGTTTTCCGGCAGAGAACCATGGCCTCAGACTTGGAGGTGCTGACTCTCATCCCGACTGCTTCACACTCGGCTGCAAACCGCCCCAGTGCATGCTGGAGGTCACGGTCTGATGTAGCCAACAGAACCACATCATCTGCAAAGAGCAGAGATGCAATTCTGAGGTCCCCAAACCGGACACTCTCCTCACCTCGGCTGCGCCTTGAGATTCTGTCCATGAAGATCACGAACAGAACCGGTGACAAGGGGCAACCTTGGCGGAGTCCAACACCCACTGAGAACATGCTTGACTTTGTGCCGAGAATACGGACACAGCTCGCACTTTGTTCGTACAGGGACCGAATGGCACGTACCAACGGCCCCGGTACCCCATACTCCCGTAGTACCCCCCACATGATTCCCCGGGGGACACGGTCATAGGCCTTCTCCAAGTCCACAAAGCACATGTAGACTGGATGGGCAAACTCCCATGCGCCCCCCAACAACCCTGCGAGGGTAAAGAGCTGGTCCACTGTTCCACGGCCAGGACGGAATCCGCATTGTTCCTCCTGGAGCTGAGGTTCGACAATCGGCCGGAGCCTCCTTTCCAGCACCCTGGAATAAACTTTCCCGGGGAGGCTGAGCAGTGTGATACCCCGATAGTTGGAGCACACCCTCCGGTCCCCTTTTTTGAAAATGGGGACCAGGTACTGTCCCCGACCTCCACGCTACATTGACTAGGCGTGTCAGCCACGACAGCCCGACAATGTCCAGAGCCTTCAGCATCTCAGGGCGAATCTCATCCACACCTGGCGCCTTGCCACTGAAGAGCTTTTTGACTACTTCAGTGACCTCTACCAAGGATATGGGTGAGACTTCCCCCGAGTCTTCAGACTCTGCCTCTTCCACAGAGGACGTACTGGTCGGGTTCAGGAGCTCCTCAAAGTGTTCTTTCCACCGCCCGACAATATCCTCAGTCTGGGTCAGCAGTTCTCCTCCCCGACTGAGCACAGCCTGAGCCAAGCCCTGCTTTCCCTTCCTGAGTCGCCGGACAGTTTGCCAGAACCTCCTTGAGGCCAACCGAAAGTCCTGCTCCATGGCCTCCCCGAACTCCTCCCACACCCGGGTTTTTGCTTCAGCAACTGCTGAAGCTGCGGTCCTTTTGGCCTCCCGGTACCTGTCTGCTGTTTCAGGAGACCCCTGGGCCAACCAGGCCCGAAAGGCCTCCTTCTTCAGCCTGACGGCTTCCTTCACCGCTGGTGTCCACCAACGTTCCCAGTTCACCCTCACTACACGTTTGGTCCTCCCTCTCCTCTCTCCAGGGCCAATCACCATCACGGCGGAGGATGTGAGAAGTGAACTCGGCAGACTACGCCCAGGCGTATCTCTAAATATTACCTGTAATACTACCTCTTATCATCGTGTGAAATATTCTTAATGTCATGTGCAATACCTCTCCTACATTACCATCAACATTATGTTCAATATTCTTAATATTCTTTCTATCATGTGCAATATGTCCCATTTACATTTAGGGCACTTGGCAGACGCTTTTATCCAAAGCGACTTACAAAGAGTACATTTGTTGAAGGAGAGGCAGCAATATATCACTGTGGTACCTGAAGATAGGAATAGAGCTGTTTTCGAGCATTCCTATTTACGAGACGAATAGAACGGGTTTCATAATTGCTAAGTTGCCTGCATAAGTAGCTGGGTAGGCGTGCAATTCTAAACAACAAAGTGCCATTAATATATGTCAAGACGTACAAACACGCAGGTTAGTGCTAGGATTATAGGAGGAGAGTGGGGGGGGGGGTTATGTAGAGTCCAGGTGAACTCGGAACAGGTGGGTCTTGAGTCTCTTGCAGAAGCTGGCGAGCGACTCGGCCGTCCTGACATGAGCCGGGAGCTCATTCCACCACTGCGGAGCCAGAACCGTGAAGAGTTGGGACTTGGAAGAGCGATGTTTGGCTGTTTTTAGTGAAGGTGGTACCAGTCGTTTGCAGAAGTTGCGAAGCCAGAGCGCTCGGCTGGGCGTAGGGTTGACTAACATTTGGAGGTAGGTAGGGGGGTCCGATGACAGCCATTAAAGTCAGTACCACAGTTCTTGATCGAACCGTGAGCGATTACCGGGAGCCAGTGGGGGGCGCAGAAGAGAGGGGTTACATGGGAGAGGCGTGCTGCTGCATCTGGATGCGTTGTAAGGGCTTGATTGTTGAGGCGGGGAGTCCAGCCAGGAGGTGAGTTGCAGTAGTCGAAACGAGTGATAACGAGCGCTTGGACCAGGATCTATGGGAGATATTTTCCAGTACATTCTTAGTAATGTATTGTCAATATGCTGTATGTGTGAATTAAGTGTGGAGAAATACAGAGAACAACTAGAGACACACACGTCCACCCATGTTTATATTGAAGCTCCCAATATGGTTACGTTGAAGGCTCTTTGTGTCTAACATGCATATGATGATGAGGTATGCAGTGCAGAAGCACAGACTGAATGTCCAAAGATGGACATGAGCCAAACTAAACAAGGTGCTATCTTGTGCCGGGTACGGGAGAGAGAATCTACGTATGGTACTCTATCGCGGTATCCATATAGGGTTTGGAATGTATAGCATGATTATGTAACATTGGGTTTAAAGGACAGAGCCCGAGAAGGGTGCGGCAGTCTTCTCTGCAGATTTGACTCAGGCTTTGTGTTACTATTGCCAGTGACAAATAAAGTCTTTAACTTTCAAACTTGTGTCTCTCCAAAAATTGGTGTTTATCTACAAAGAAGAGTAGATTAATTGAAGAATTCAAGCATTGAAATAAGTAGCAAATAATATATTAATTTAGTTATTTCTCTTTCAAAAGCGTTTATAAGGTACATGCATTCTTCTTCTTGCATTTATTCACAATACCAAGTATTAATTAAAGTCGAGTAAAGAGAGGAGCACCCCAAGTGTTGGAAACCTGCACTGCATGTTGTAGTCCAGGAAGTTGTCAGAGTATCAGTTTTCTTCTTCATTGATGAGAACAGTTAAAGAAACAGATAAAGGAAACAGTGCCCCTAGTGTCCAGTTTGCAAATAATTTAGTTTGTACAAAAGAGCTAATGCTAATGCTTAGGGTTAGACCAAAGACATTCAAGTTATCCCTTACTATTAGTATACTTAATCATAGTGTGTACTTTCAACTATTGGACTTTATAAAAAGTGTAGAGAAACCTTGTATCTATGAGAAAATTAACAGGGCGTATTTTAGATAATAATATATAGATGATTGATTTGATTGATTTTTTGGATAGATTTCTAAATTGAGTTTCATTTAATTGATTGACTTTTTTGGATAGATTTTCTAAATTGATTTTCATTTAATTGATAGATTTTTTTGATTGATTTTCTAAATTGATTTTCATTAATTAATAGATTTTTTGGGTTGATTTTTTGTTGATTTAAAGTGAGGTTTCCTTATTTGATTAGGATACTATAGGTAAGATCCCTAATTGATTTCAGTTCCACGTTTATAGAAACCAGTAAATAGAGAGAAATTATTTCTGTCGCAGTTCATTTGGAGGCACACAATTAAGAAATAGAAAGCTCTTTAATATAAAAAGTAACCATGCCATTATCAGCGGTAGAAATATTGTGTAAAAAGAACGTTAATAAAAATGAGATAATGAGATCTCAGAAAAATGGGAGAAAGAACAGGGAAAGCAGGAACTAAATGGGCCAAAGGAGGGGACATTGATGTGGGTGTGTGAGGGAGATGGAAGTAATGATGAAAAATCCAAAGCTTAATAAAACAGAAAGAAAAATAATAGAGAAAGGGAAAGAGAAAGGATAATACTATCCATGTTTAAGAAGGAAGGGGAAAATTGGAGACAAAAGAAAGACAGAAAGGGAAATGTTTATAGGGATAAAAATTAGAAACCAATACCCTCTAAAGTGCGGCACCATCCTACAACACAGGATTTATACCCACTGATATCAGGAACAGTAGACATTAAAGGAGAGGTAGTAATGGGACGATAAAGGAAATAGAGATAGAGGACCGAAATTAGGACCCACATTTACACATGGATTTTACAAAGAAGTCAAGGAAGCGAAGAAAGGGTTGGATAGTGACAGTGACATGGACAGTGATGAAGAGGAATGCAGACAGCAGGGAGTCCACCCAGAGGGTGATAGAAGTCTCCCAATGGGAGAACCGCAGAAAGAATTAGGAAGTCTCAGAGGAAGAAAAAGGCGTCAAAATTACCCCAGGAGAATTTCCTATTCTGGTTAAAGGATAGAAGCCCACTACTCCACAATGGGGATCGCAGGATTGGAGGGAATAATATCTAGACACCCTAATATAAATAGTGGAGCCTCGAAGTGGATTAGGATGTTTGAGGAATTTACAGTGGGCAAAATTAATGGCGGTGGGTGACCTAAAGTCTTTGTTGGCAAGAATTCTAGTCTCTCAAGAATGGAGGGCATACTGCAAACGGGGGTTTGAGGCAGCTACTGGATGAAGGTCTTGATGGAACAACGTTTGACCACCTATCGATCAAATAATGGGCAGCACTTAGAAGTGTGTACCCAACCCATGTGTATCACAAGAGCCTGAGGGGCCCCACAATCGGTGACACAGAGAATCCTGCATCCTTCCTTCAGAAGCAAGTCATGAGATGGAGAATGGAAACAGAACGAGACCGTTGGTCTTGATCTTGTTCAGAATTTCCATAATAGAGACAATGCCTAGCTCAATCCGGAATAAGCTAGAAGATGTGGTGGGACTGACTTCATCAAAGTCTCATAAAGAGTTCAGTGATCATCTGGTCCATGCAGTGGACAGATACCGTCAAAATGAACAAAAAATTAAAGAACAAAGCCGAGAGGTGAAGAGAAAGTTATCTCAGCTCCAGTTGGAAGAGATGACAAGAAAAGACAAAGACAAGAAAAAACAGGCGGTTGTTGCAGAGCCAGGCACAAAGACGCCCATTGTCCAGCAGGTCCCGCCTCAGATGAACTTTTCGCAGGTTCCACCACAGGCGCCCCCTCACCTGGTACAACAGCCTCAGACCAAGGGTCACCTGCCCCACCCAATGTATATACTCAGAACAGAGAGCAAGGTGCAAATAATAGGTAGAGGCAGAGGCAGAATAATCAGTACAGAGGACCACTGGGTCAGTCTGGATATGGCCAAAGACAGGAGCCACCCAACCGGCCCAAAGCATGTTGGGAATGTGGTCGGGAAGATCATTTTAAGAGGGATTGTCCAAAACTATTTTATCCCCCAGGTCAGCAACAGCAACAGAGAAGACAGGGACAGCAAAGACAGGAACATTTTAATCAGAATAGAGCAGGACCCTGGATGGGTCAAGGATACTAGGGGTGCCCAGAGAATCCACAGGGGGAGGGTCAGCATGTAGCAATCACGAAACAGGCTGATGAGGAACCAATTCTGCAAGTTCTAATAAATGATAGAGGCACACCAATGATGGCTGATACTGGAGCAACTTACACATGTGTAGGTTCAAAATATGCCTCTCACCTCCCTATGGCAAAAAAAATTGTAAAAACTGTAGGATTCTCGGGACAAACGCAGTTAATACCTATGACAGCTCCAGTAACGCTAAAACTGCACGGATGTGCAGCTAAATTACCCATCTTGGTATCAGACACCACACCGGTCAATCTAATAGGAAGAGATGCATTATGTAAATTAGGAATGCAAATATTATGTACACCCCAAGGCATACTGATTGAAGCTACAGGGTTAGTACCTCAAATGATAGTATCAAAACCAGACACAGCAAACGTCTATTGGATAGGAGACAATCAAGAGCAAGTAAATGTAACAATGGGAAAATGGGGAAGTTACATCAGGGCTCAAATCCCTCAGGCAAGAGAGTCAAAGATAGGATATCATCGTACTCTAATCTATGATCCAAAACAGGACCTAGAGTTAGAAAAAGAATGGCAAAGGAAAGCTGCAGGTAAAAAAGCAACAATAGAATCACAGTACATAGTAATTGGACCACAAGGAGCAGCTATAGCCCTATTCGCACGGGACTAGTATTACCTGGGGACCTTTAGTAATTTGTAATAAAAGGTCGTCTGTGATCTTAATCCCTTGCGAATCTGTCATGTCCGTAATTTGTAAAGTAAAAATTCCACCGCAAATTACCTACCATATTTCGCCCAACACAGAGGTCATGTGATAATATTAGTCCCGTGCGAGTTGTGCACCATTTGATCAAATAGTTTTTGGTAACGTGGTTCAGCCCACACAGCAATTAAACCCAGTGCAGGCACGGCGCTACACCGGGGCTATGGGGGGCTATAGCCACCACCACAAATCTGCATAGACCCAGTGAAGCCCCCTCAAGCATTTTAGTATTTTTTCTTATTTTTAAATAAAGAAATATGTTAAAGTTAACAACCAGCCATTTTCTTAGCACCCCCACGCATTGGTCAAGCCCCGCCTTAGCACCGGGAGAGAAAAAATCCTGGCGTGCCTGTTTTTCTTTTGCTTAGCAGCCATTGCGCTTGCTGTTGTTGTTCACGAAGCGGATGTTACCTGCGTGTTACCTGCGCCTTGACATCATATCCGGGGGATAATATCAGTAAATTCGAGGAAAAATACAGACTTCGCTTATCCCGTGTGAATGCGCCGCACGAAACACAGACATGGGGGGGTAATTTATAAATCACATGAGGTCCCCAGGTAATACTAGTCCCGTGCGAATAGGGCTTATGACAGCACAAGATACAGATCAATCTTCAGTGATAAAAAATTGGTTTAGAGGTACTAACACAGCACCTCACATTACTCGATTAATAAATAAGGGTTTTGAAGCTAAACAATTAGGGGTGATGATGCTCGATGAGAAACAACTAAAATGGGAGGGAACAGATAATCCATTGATTCTCCAGTCGTGTTGCGGAAAATATTTTTAAATTTTGTGTTATACCCACATGACAGGGGTTTTACAGGAAGTGGAAGTGGTTCAGAAACAGCAAAAACTAATGACAACAGGAAAGCCGCACAATGATAGGCAGATGAAGATAGAGACAGATATGATAGCCAGAATACCTTAAAAGGTATGGTCTAAATTCGACACAGATGTAGGATTAGTGCATTCTGCTAACCCAGTAAGAATCCAGACCAGACAAAATGCTAAACTACCATGGCGAAAACAGTACTACCGTATATTTCGGACTATAAGGCGCACCGGATTATAAGGCGCACTGTCAATGAACGGGTCTATTTTCATACATAAAGCGCACCGGATTATAAGGCGCACCACATTATAAGGCGCATTAAGCAACACAAAACAGTCAGATAAATCGAACTTTATTCAACTCATTCACAATAACTCTCAACATTGTTCAGTTGTAACACATAAAATACAAAACAATACACTCACTTTTTCAGTTCATTCCTCTTCCACAAATCCATCAAATTCTTCATCTTCAGTGTCTGAGTTTAACAGTTGGGCGATTTCGGCATCAAGCATGCCCGGATCCCTCTCGTCATTATCCGAGTCAGTCTCGTTGCTGTTACTGAGCTGTTCAGTGATGATTCCAGCCTTCGTGAAAGCTCGGACGACACTTGAGACTGATACTTTAGCCCAGGCATCCACGATCCATTGGCAGATAGTGGCATAACTCGCCCGGCGTTGCCTCCCTGTCTTGGTGAATGTGTGTTCGCCTTCTGTCATCCAATGCTCCCACGCAGCTCGCAATTTAACTTTGAATGACCTGTTGACACCAATATCTAGCGGTTGGAGTTCTTTGGTTAATCCACCTGGAATGACGGCAAGCTCTGAATTAGTTTGCTTCACTTGGGTTTTGACAGTATCGGTGAGATGGGCGCGCATGGAGTCGCGTAGCCGTAATGCGCCGACAATCCATCAAGTATTACGCCGTGGTAGCCGTAATGCGCCGACAATCCATCAAGTATTACGCCGCGGTAGCCGTAATGCGCTGACAATCCATCAAGTATTACGCCGCGGTAGCCGTAATGCGCCGACAATCCATCAAGCGGTGCGGCTTGACAGATTTTTGAGCGCCGTGTACCACATAAAATCGGTTCGAGGTTAATACATAAGGCGCACCGGATTATAAGGCGCACTGTCGATTTTTTGAGAAAAATACAGGATTTTAAGTGCGCCTTATAGTCCGAAAAATACGGTACATGAAACCAGAGGCTGAGATGGGAATAGCCCCTACCATAGAAGGTCTAATAGCTGCGGGTGTATTGATAGAAACAAAAAGCGATTGTAACACTCCTTTGCTTCCAGTACTAAATGCGGATAAACAAAAATGGCGGTTAGTACATGATCTAAGAGCTGTAAATGAAGTGGTAGAAGATATGCAGGCAGAAGTTCCAAATCCACACACACTGCTGACCAATGTCCCTCCTCCCTCCTAAATATTTTCCAGTGATTGACTTATGTGGAGCATTTTTTTGTGTGCCATTTGCAGAGGAAAGTAGACATCTATTTGCATTCACGTATAGAGGTAAACAATACACATATACAAGAATGCCACAAGGTTTTAAACATTCTCCACATGTATTTAACCAAGTACTGAAAGATGATTTGGAGGAGCTGGTTTTACATGGGTACGTGGATCTGATATGTTCTCCCACATTGGAGCAATGTCATGAGGATTCCATGACAAATTGGCAATAGGGGGACACAAGGTGTCACAGAAAGAATTGCAGTATTGCCAGACAGAAGTAGAATATTTAGGGAGACTGATAGCACATCAAACTAAAACAATAGCACCCAGCCAGCTAGAAGGAATTAGTAAAGCACCTAAACCAGAGGCGGTGCGACAAATGATGACATTCTTGGGAATGACAGAATTTAGTTCAGATTGGATAGAGGATTATGCCCTAAAAACCGCGTCATTAAGAGAAATTATGAAGACCGCAGGAACAACAAAGATACAAGCTCGATTAACGTGGAATACAGATACATTAACTGCTTTTGAAGGCATCAAACAAGAAATGCAGGGAGCAAGCGCGTTAGCAAACCCGGATTACACGAAACCATTCCTATTGTATGTAGCAAATAGGAGTCAGGGATACGCGTCAGCGGTGTTAATGCAAGAATCATGCAGTGGGAGGCGAAAACAACCCATAGCTTACTACAGCTCAAAGTTAGACGCAGTAGCACAAGGCTATCCACCTTGTTACCAGGGATTAGCTGCGGTACAGTATGCTTATGACAAGGCCTCGACCATTACAATGGGTTACCCAGTAACTATTTTTACGCATCACAAAGTCACTGAATTAATGAAAAAGGAAAGTTTGCATTGACAAACTCAAGGTTGATGGAATATTTGGCATTACAACATTTCCAGATGTTACCATACAAAGGTGTTCTAAATCCAGCAGAAAGAATTCTGCATGATTTTGAAGGAACGCCACATGATTGTGTAGCTGACTCTTTGACTTATACTAAACTATGGCCAGATTTATTTTCAACACCTATAGTTGGGGCAGAGGAAGAGCTGTTTGTGGATGGATCGTTTCAAGGATCATTTGGGAAACCAGGCGGGGTTTGCAGTGGTGAGACAGAACCCAGACAAAACGTTTTCTGTTATTCAAAGTTGTCATTGTAAACAGCCATGTTCAGCACAGTTAGCTGAGTTGAGAGCTCTTACAGCTGCCTGCCAAGAGGGAGCAGGTAAAACGGTAAATATATACACAGATTCTGCGTATGCACATGGTGTATGTCATTTGTTCGGAGCAGTATGGAAAATGAGGGGATTTAAGAAAACAGATGGGTCCCCCATATTGCATTGTGATCAGATTGGAATTAATGTCGGCACTGTTACTGCCCAAACAAGTGGCAACAATCAAATGTCAAGCGCATAAGAAAGGAAATGATTGTCATAAAGGGTAATAATGCTGCAGATGAGGCTGCCAAGGTGGCCTCAAACAGCAGCAGGACAGTCCAAGCAGTATTGATCATGCCTGAAGCTGCGCCTACTGAAGAAGATGTTGTTCGTATGCAGGAAAAAGCTGGAGTTCATCAGCAAAACATGTGGCTAAAGTTATGGAGTTATGGAGAACCCATGATGGGATGTTGTTGGCACCAACGGCGTTGTTAGGTTTGCTTATCACTAATGCGCATGGTTTTGACCATTGCGCAAGGGGGGAAGTAATGAGGAAAATTCGAAAACAAGGTTTTTGGTCACCATACTTGCAAACAATGGTTGATAATCAACTTAATGAATGTGAAATATGTGCAAAAAATAATGTAAGAAAAACTATCACTACTCCATTGGGACACATTCCTACACCTGAGGGACCATTTAGACATTTGGTCATGGACTATGTGGACATGGTTAAGAAGGTAAATGGAAAACGATAAGTTAGTAGTCATAGATAGATTCAGTAGCTGGGTAGAGGCAGTCCCATCAAAAGATCAAAGTGCAGCGACTGTAATCAAATTTTTGACGAGAGAATGGTTCAGCGTTTATTCAGAAAACAGTAAAACAAGTAATACAGCAGCTGCATATCAAACAAAGGTTAGGCTGTGTGTATCATCCTCAGTCGCAGGGAATGGTGGAAAGAGTGAATGGGACACTCAAGACAAAAATAAACAAAATATGTGCAAGTGCTAAATTGAATTGGATAGATGCACTGCCACTAGCACTAATGAGTTATCGCATGCAGGCTAACAGAATGACGCATCTAACTCCACATGAAATGCTTATGGGTCGACCCATGCCTGCACCTACCATTAGAGGACCCCATAGGGGACCTCCGTTGGAGCAATTAAAAATGGAGATAAGGGAATATATTAAACAACTTACTGCTATACATAAGCTTATATTCCAACAGGAAAAAAGCAGAGTTCCAGAGCCAGAAGACGACCCACCAAGGGGGATGGAGCCCGGTGATCAGGTCTACCTGAGGGTGTTCAGGAGACACTGGAACGAGCCAAGGAGAGAAGGGCCATACAAAGTAGTCAGAGCAACGCCAACAGCTATCCAGGTGGAAGGGAACACCACCTGGTACCACCTCAACCACTGCACAAAAACCACCCAGCCAAGGACGAGGGAGGAGCTTGGAAAAGATCGGGATGCAGACGCATCCAGACCTAACCAACCGCCCCAGGAAGACCAGAGCCAGCCCAGCCAGGAGCTACAGCACCAAAGTGAGGATGCTGAAACAGATGAGTATGCTCCTGATACTCTACGGGCTCTGGCAGATGCCATTGGTCCAAGGGTGGAGCCAGAGGAAGGAGAAAGACTCTAGCCTAGAAACTAATGAATTACGCAGGCATATAAGAGCTTATGAACCGGACCCAGATGTAACAATTGACTGCATAGGACAACCCAGAGGCATACTCAATAAATTCAAGGCACGAAATGAGATAGAAGCAGGATTTGAAACAATAATACCAGCAATAGGTGTGTCCAAGAACGTAGAATGGATTAATTATATCTATTATAACCAGCAAAGGTTTATTAACTACACTGACGATGCGTTATCCACTTTAGGTGCACAATTGAAAGCTACACGCGCTATGGCTTGGCAAAATAGGGAAGCCTTAGATTGGTTGCTGGCAGAGAAAGGAGGACTATGTGCTCTCATAGGAGACATGTGCTGCACCTTTATCCCAAATAATACCGCTCCTGAAGGCTCATTCACAATTGCAATGAGAAAACTTAAGAAACTAAGACAGGAGGTGACAGACAACGCAGGACATGGTCAAGATTGGTTTTCATGATTGAATTTTGGGTTGGGAAATTGGGGAGGCATGTTGATGAAAATAGGTGTGACACTCTTGGTAGTAATAATAATAATGGGATTGATTTTGTGTTGTTGTATTCCCATATTGAGATCCAAGATAGCATCTAGGATGGAAAAAGAGATGGTCCTCACAGTGGCAGACATAGTTGAGTCAAAAAGGTTAGAATTGGAGTATGTGGGAAATAACGGCCATGGTGATGATGAAGATGAGGGGTATGGGCCAATGAAGGCTTAATCTCTGAAAGACGATTGAACTCCCCAAGAAGGCTCACATGTGATCGTGCTAGTAACCTCTCCATGTGAGCCACATCAGCGACCTGAAGACAAAGAAGAAATAACTACAATACTGCCCCATACTGTATACTGTTACTGTTGAGAAATGGTGAAAGTATGAAAAAGTTAGGGGTTTCAGAAAGAATTAGATCATTCTTATATTCTCATTTCTATAAGTATTTTGACTGTACATTTGTAAATCTGTTCGTTTATTTTTATTATTCTGTTGATTTCTCTATTATTTTATTGTACTGTATTGCTATGCAACCTGGCCCAAGAATTTCCTTCGGGATTAATAAAGTTCTATTTTATCTTATTTCATGCCCCCTGCAGGTGGAGTTGGCGCAGGTGTCCTGCGTTGCACTGATTGACTTCCTGGTTCCAAAAAGCTCTGCTACCTGGACTTGGAAGCCACTGTGTCTCCTCACCTCATGCACCTTTTGTAATTTTCCTTTTAATTATAATTTACATGGCACACCTCATTGCATTACATTTTTATTTTCTAAACCAACACCACATGCCTGAGGCAGGCATTTGTAACACCCACACACTTTGTTGGGCTCTGAGTCTTGGTTCTTCCTAGTCAGATAGAACACAGCTGACAGGAAGGACAGCAGCAACAGCCATCACTGAGCATGGCTTGGGAAGACAATATCACACACAGAAGTTTTAACAGCCTTGTGTATAAGAACAGGATATGAACATACTGGATACAAAACACTGTACTCAATTTAAATGCAGACACTAAGAAATGTATGAAATCTCCGCTTGCCACAATGCCACATGAGTATGAGTAGAATGCCAGATAGTGCAGATGGTACACCTGCTAACATGCTAGCGCTCCCTGAGTGTGTGTGTGCTGGTGGCTGATTTAACATGTGGTGCACAGATTACCCAATGCACCACAGGCTTGCAGCCCCACCCCCAAGACTCTAATGAGCCAGGTGAGGCCAATTAAGCCAGCCAACCACCAAACACTCCCACAGTATATCATCTAAAATCGAATACGTAAAGTGGAAAATGTATAGTTATGGACAAGTGTGTCTCAGTCATCTTTTCCCCATGAGCCCCCATGCAATGGAAGTCTTCTTGGGTTGTGCAGAAACACTGATTAACAATAAGTCCTCTCCTTCAAATTAAGTGGGAGTGTTGGTAGAATGGAGGCTGGGGAGAGGGTATGTCTGCACTGCCAGATTTAGAAATCTAACCAGCAAGTTGGCATGCCTGGTGCTATTCAAGTGTGTGTGTGTGTCTGTCTGAATTCATTGTATGACAATTTTATTTTAAATTAATATTCAAACATCCACTTTAAACACTGTTTTTACATACCTATAACATACAGTAATGCAAAATAGCTGCCAGATATTGAAAGTTCAAGGAATGCTGAAAAAAGGGGCAAAAGCACTTACTCACAGTACATTACTTTTACAGCCAAAACAACAAAAGTGGTCCAGGCGGACTGTTTGAGGCTTAGGTGTTAAAGGGTTAAGGGCCGCACTCCTGTCTGAATGAGGTCACTATAGGAAGTGCAACGGCTGTGTTGAATCTAGATTATAAAATGTGTTCCTAAAATCATTAAAACTACAATGTCCAAGCTCCCCTAAACCACACCTAATGCAATAGCAAGCATCTTTGTGATAGACTTCAGACTGATGATGTCATGTTACATGTAGGTAAAGAGCATTTTAGCCCCCCTAGTGGCTGCTTTGAAGACTGCTGTCAGCTGAATGTTCGTTTTCTATTGGTTAATTAGATCACATGTGCCGGGTCATAGTTCAGACCAGCCTTTTTGTCTTTAGCTACACATGGTATGCTCCTGAACCCATATGTTTAATCTTTTGCCATCCACTTGTTTTGAACCTTGGAAAAGCTTTGTTTTTTCACATTTCTGGAAAAGCATGTAAGAAAGCAAGTTGATGAAGATAAGCAAGTAAACCACCCTCAACTTTACTTCCACGTCTGAGTCATCTTTCAAGCCTTTTGGTGCCTAGTACATCTGTTTAGCTATCTGTCACTTCGTGTAGAGTCACACACGCAGGGGACAGAATAGATGAAGTTAAATGCAGGTTGGTATTGATCTGTATGGTGTCTATAAATGAGATTTGGTCTAATCCCAAGATCCTAAATGAACAAGTGGCTATCAAACCAACTCCAGCACAATCTGGGACCAGTTGGTTGATTTAGGATAAAAAAAAAAAAACACCTGACCTGACCCCCACCCCCAAACCCTACCAGTCATGTATGCTTAATGGAATGGGAGCTGTGGGGCAGATATGAGATGGTAAGCTACATTATACAGAATAATGCATGCTGATGCACATTGGCCAACTGAGAAATAACTCAAACTATGTTTTGGTGGATTACACTCACAATTTGGTCACCCCTGTCAATATGTTGGGAAGACAGCATGAAGGTATTTAGGCTGTGTGTGTGTGTGTGTGTGTGTGTGTGTGTGTGTGTGTGTGTGTGTGAGAGAGAGACTGATCTAGAATGAACTTCTCTGCTCCATCCTTCTAAGGCTAATTTAACAAGGGAGTGGGACACAATCACAGCCCAATTCAGCACACAAATACATACACACCCTCTCTTGCAGCCATTACTGTAATAATTAGTGCTTCTGAGGTTTTGAATGCAGCTCAGTGGGAGATAAGTGATTGTGTATGTACCTGGGGGCATGCACTCCCATGTAGTGTGTGTGTGTGTGTGTGTGTGGAGACTTTGTCCATGGTCTCTGGACAAATAATTGCTACAGAAAGAAAAAATAATTAACAGACCGTGTCAATGGCCCTTTTACCTCTCAAGCTACGTGGAGGGAGAGAGGGGGTTGATGAAGGGGGGTACACCCCTGGGATGGTTGGAGTAGATGAAAGAACACAGATGTGTGCTCTCAGGGGGGCAGCCCACCGACACTCAGCAAAAAAGGATTTTCCCGCAATTAGCTGGTGACGCCTGGCTTAAAAATAATGGCATTTGAGAAAGAGTCCAAAATTGGTGGCCGATGGGTGCGATCACTCACGGCAGCGGGACTCACAGTTAGGGAACATTACACGGTGCCCCTAAGTTGCAGAGATAGCGAGGGAAGAGTATACAAACACTTGTTCCTATACTCACCCTTTTGCCCAATACATTTGTTAGGGTGTGACATGATGCAAAATGGGGATCTGCCTGATCTCCACTCCGGAGGGAGTGCTGCTCAAGCAGGCCTCGGACATCAGTTACACCAGTGGTTCCCAAACTTTTTCTGTCAAGCCCCCCTTTGATGATATAGGAACATTGTAAGCCCCCCCACCCCCCACTGCACCCGACCCCAAATGGGTTGTGCCTTCTTTGTTTTGAATGAATTGCATTATAATATATAAACTCTAAAATATTTGTTTTTCCTTCTAAAATAATTACATATCACTTCACCTTTCCACTTCAGTTTATTGTTCAGTTTGTTTTACTGAATAAAAGCAATAATAAAATCAACTTCCAAAAAGATTGGACTTTCGATTGCTTTCAAGTAGTGCTTTCAGACATATCAATTGCATTACATTCTTGAATATATTGTGGCACACTCTCGCCTGCCCACGCGACTGAAGCTAATAATTCAGTCGTCCCACACCAGTATTCAATGCAATATGGATATTTATTGACTGTAAAGGGGGAGGGAAAATGCAGGGTTATTATAGTGCCAAATCCGTTATTCCAATATCGTCGTCGTATTCCATAAACAGGGGTATCACACCGGGAAGTAGTCTCATGGGGTCCAGGGCAAGGCAGGCGGGAGGGTAGTCAGGCAGGCAAGGGTCGGTACACACAACGGGTTCTCAGACAGGCTTTAGGTCAGGGCACACAGCCACTCCTGTCTCTCTCGAACTCACCCACACAGGGTCTTGGTCCTCACCCTTCCTCCTTCGACTCCTCCTCTTCCTCCTCTTTCTCTCCCACCACCTCCCTCCTCCTCCACCTCCTCCTCCTCCTCCACTCCACTCCACTTCCACTCCACTTCCACTTCCACTTCCACTTCCACTTCCACTTCCTCTTCCTCTTCCTCTTCCTCTTCCACCTCTCTCTCTCGACCCTCCACACCACCCAGGTCCTCTCTTATTTATAGTCTGGATCCAGGGTCCTGATTGGCTGCCGCGGATTGCTCTCAACGAGCTGCAGCCACATCCACTGAGGCTAATTGCCTCTTTCCACTTTCTTGTCTCCTCGGCTCCCTCTGGGGGCCGAATGGGGAATTGCGGCTCCCCAGAATGTCGTCCACTCTCTTTTCTCCTGCCCCTCAGTGGCCGTCTGCCACATACCCTCCCCCTCAGCTCCGACCAGGAGGGAGGGGCGGCCCAGCCGCTCAAGGCGTCTCTCCTGACGCCTGGGGCTTCGCCAGTGGGGCCACGTTGGCGGCGGGGCCCAGGGTGCACCTGTCCCCTAGGTCGGCGTATCTCCCATCGCTGGGCCTGTTCCGCCGTCAGCTGGGCCTGGAGTTCTTTGGCCTGCTCCAGGGCCTGCTCCTCTCGCTTGCCTGTGGCAGTCAGCTGGGCCTGCTCCGCCGTCAGCTGGGCCTGGAGTTCTTTGGCTTGCTCCAGGGCCTGCTGCTCAGTCATGATAATGGTTCACATTTTATTAACACGGCAATTAAACATATTGGCGAATATTTCGGTATTGATTTAAAACCACACTGTGCGTATCATCCAGCCAGTGGCCGGGCCGTCGAGCGAGGAAACGGCACGTTAAAAAACAAATTGACCAAATGCTGTGCGGACACGAGTTTAGCATGTACAAAGTGCAGGGTGCAGCTGCATCTCGACTCAAACGTATGGTCTAACGCCTGCGCAGTCCACAGACTCCTGTTATGTAACACCCTGCACTTGTTTGCCATAAATATGAGCACCGGACTCTGTTTGATGTGCTCATCGTTCAACAGGTCTTAGTGGCCTGTTGAACAGTGGGAGCCTTCAGTGCTAAATATTGCTTTGTACTTTGATATGTTAGAATAAAACTTGTATATGTTATGATTTTACATGAGTTGTTTGGTCATTGATCGTCTAGATTTTCCACAACAGCTGTCAATCGATTAAAATATTTAATCGCACATTTTTAATCACACATTTTTTATCTCTTCTAAATGTACCTTTAAAGGGAATTTTTTTAATACTCTTATCAACATATGAGTGGACAAATATGCAAATGTTTGTTTATTATCATTAGAACAATGACAAATATTCTCAATAACAACCTCGAACCTCTGTACTGCATTTAGTATAAAAAAAGCTCAACAAATATGCTGAACATCATAACATGGCAAACTCAAGCCCAAGAAGCTTAAATTGGCATATTGCCCTGTTAAATTGAACATTACTTAGTAATATGAGACCTACTAACAACAATGGTAAAGGTTCACTAAAGATCCCGTTTTTTTTTAAGCAGCCATTAGCACAAAACGATGGACCTGATGCATCACAACAACATGGACACATTGCCCAATAGCAAACAATCTCACACAATTGTGTCCAACCTCACATGAGGAGAATAAAGGCTCACAAAAACATCCCTTTCTACTATGTGGGACCAAAACAGGATGATAGAAAAATTATAAAATAGTGAGCATGAAATAGTGCAAAGGCAGTGTAATACAGAACTAGGACTCAAAGTATATCACAGTTAGGCTGTAGCCACTTCCATTTATTTGTATACAACAGCTAGAATCTATCTCTCTCTCTCTCTCTCTCTCTCTCTCTCTCTCTCTCTCTCTCTCTCTCTCTCTCTCTCTCTCTCTCTCTCTCTCTCTCTGTATGTATGTATGTATGTATGTATTTATGTACATAAAAATCTCTCTGGCCATTTTATTTTATATCTTATCTTTCTTTTATCTTGTTACTTTATATATGTATCTTTTTACTAGTTTTTCCACATTGGAGCCAAGTTAATGTTTATTATTTTGAATATATTACGAATTAAAATGGCTACATTTTACTTTTGTACTTTGTACATTTCAGAGCATGTACTTTTGACTTTTTACTTGAGTAAAGAATTTGAATCAGTACTTCAACTTTTACCATAGTCGTATCTGTACTTCTACTTAAGTAAAGGATATGTATACTTTTGCCACCTCTGCATGTTTGTGTTCTCTTTTCGTCTGTTTACGCTCTCTGTGAATGCAGCCTTGAAGCGCACTACATAGGCAGGGTCAACATCTGAGGTCTCCATTGTACGCAAGAGGTGGCAGAGTGCAGGCAGCACCACAGAGCAGGACACATATTTGTCACCACCCAGGAGCTCAGTGACGTACCTACAAACAGACCAACATAATTAATGACAACACTTTTTATTCAAATAACACCCATTTAGAGGATAGGCCGACAATTATTTCTCAGACACAATAATACACTGAACAAAAATATAAACACAACACTTAGTTTTAGCTCCAAGTTTTCATGAGTTGAAAGCAAAGATCTAAGACTTTTTCTATGTACACAAAAGGCCTATTTCTCTCATTCTTTTCACAAACTTGTTTAAATCTGTGTTAGTGAGCACTTCTCCTTTGCCGAGATAATCCATCCACCTGACACGTGTGGCATATCAAGATGCTGATTAGACAGCATGATTATTGCACAGGTGTGCCTAAAGGCTGATCCATACTCCGCGTGAAGGGAGAACTTTGTTCTCGCACCTAGGGCCCCGCCCACAAAATGACGTTATTTTTTTTTCTCGCAGCCCTAGGTCAGGAGTTCTCGCAGCTTGTTCTCGACACATCGTCCGGGCCGAACTTTGTTCTCGCGTCGTGTCCGAGAACTATTGTGTGATTGGTCAATTTGAAGTGGCCGTGGTTAATGCGCTTTCCACCGGCACGGAAGTTTGCTGCTGTGGCCTTTGAGTTCTGCACTTGAGTTCTCACGGAGTATGAAATGTCCAGGGAGCGAGAACTTTGTTCTTGTTCTCGCAGCCGTGGGTGCGAGAACAAAGTTCTCGCTTCTCGCGGAGTATGGAGCAGCCTTTAGGCTGGTCACAATAAAAGGCCACAGTTTTATCTTGAAAAGAGACATTTATATGCACTGAAGTATGTATTTCACAGATATGCAGGGGGGGTCAGTATCTGGTGTGACCACCATTTGCCTCACGCAGTGCAACACATCTCCTTCGCATAGAGTTGATCAGGTTGTTGATTGTGGCCTGTGGAATGTTGGTCCACTCCTCTTCAATGGCTGTGCAAAGTTGCTGGATATTGGCAGGAAATGGAACACGCTGTCGTATACGCCGATCCAGAGCATCCATTGAGCAAATATGCTCAATGGGTGACATGTCCGGGGAGTATGGAGGCCATGCAAGAACTGGGATGTTTTCAGCTTCCAGGAATTGTGTACAGATCCTTGCAACATGGGGCCATGCATTATCATGCTGCAACATGAGGTGATGTTGGTGGATGAATGGCACAACAATGGGCCTCAGGATCTCGTCACGGTATCTCTGTGCATTCACAACGCCATCAATAAAATGCACCTGTGTTTGTCCTCAAATTTGTTCTACCGGTGATCAATCAGTCTTCTAACTCAGGAATGTTACCTCTGCCGTTAGGCATCTGATTCAGGAATGTTACCTCTGCAATCGGGCATCCGATCCAGGAATGTTACCTCTGCAATCGGGCATCCGACGTAGACCCAGCTACATCGGGCATCCGATTCAGGACAGCTACCCCTATGATCGGGCAAAACCTACCTTATTATAATTTTTTTTTATAAACTCTATTATATGTATTATTACATATTGGGCTTTTAAATTCTAATTGGGCATACCGGAGAGAGCAAGTACAATTATTATTAAAAATAAGATTGTAACTTACCTCTGTCCAGTATCCCACTTCTGACACAAAGTTGTTATGCGCAGTTTCGAGCGATCATCTACTGTGGCTGAAGTTCAGGTTAATTTTCAGGTTCAGGTTCTGGATTGTCTGTAGCAAAGCAGCGAGCTCTGGAATCAATGTGACACAAGGCAGCATCACCCGGAATGATTCAAAGTTTATTCAGATACATAGAGCATATATACATTTTGGGATGGGCAGAATGGTAAATGGTAAATGGATTGCATTTATATAGCGCTTTTATCCAAAGCGCTTTACAGTTGCCTCACATTCACCCATTCATACACCGACGGCGGGGTCAACCATGCAAGGTAACAACCAACACGTCAGGAGCAGGTAGGGTTAGGTGTCTTGCTCAGGGACACCACGACACTTAGCTAGGTGGAGCCCGGGGATAGAACGAGCAACCTTCCAGTTGGCAGACAATCACTCTACCTCCTGAGCTACTGCCGCCCCCATGGATGGGCAGAAATGAGGAGCATTTACATGTAGATACAACAAGTCAACTTAGGAAGCAGAGATATGGCTGCACGTGGAGACGCTCCCACCCCTGTCTCACAGGCAGCCAGCCCGAGAAGCAAGGACACCAGGGCCTCACATGGACATGTAACAGACAGACAGTTAACTTGTGAAGCAGGGATACCATGGCCAAACGTGCCTCACGTGGAGATGCACCCGTCCCTATCCCCCGGACGGCCATCCGGGGAGCAATGATACCAAGGCCTCACGTGGAGAAGCTTCCTGTCCCCATCCCCCAGACCACCAACCCAGGAAGCAGGGACCGAGGCCTCACAGGGAGACGCTCCCGTCCCCACCTCCCAGACAGCCAGCCTAGGAAGCAGGGACAGCACGTTCCCATGTTCGACAACAACAACAACAGCGAGTGCATCTCAGAGGCCTCCCAGGGACAACAGATAAGAGTGAAGCTAACTAGTCACGTAGTGGAAAGTTACCGGCCCACAAGATTAATACATCCACAACTCAGGCAGGTTCAGGCAGGTGGGACCTTAAGGTGGCAGTGTTGCTTGATCAGTTGGCTTGCCTGTCCTTTCAACACTTAATATTAAGCTTGAAATCTATTAGATGGACTGCCATGCAATTTGCTGATCTAGTGCCAACATCAGGCCAAAATGTCAACTTTGCAGGATATCACAAAATGTAATTAGAGGTATTGTACATGACATTAAGAAGGCGGGAGGATTTTAATCACTCACTTCTAACACCAATATCAAAACACTAAAACGAGAGTGCTTTCTTAGTAAAAGGGAGAGAAAACCAAAAGAGAGGGGCATGTACAGATCTAAGAATGGACCGGAATCCACTCAGACTTTAGATCAAAACATAAGGGAAGGAGGCAAAACGTGTTTACAATATCGTCCGACAATATTATCATGCCGTAGTCCAACTCTTATTTCTCAGTCCTATTCTACTGATGGATGACATGGGACAATGGCTTATCCTCTGAACTGTATTACCTATTTCTTATAGTTTACCATAAAATATTCTCAGGTTGGAAGAGATGCCTGAAACAAAAACAAGCTACGGGGGAAAGCTATCTGTCCATCTTCACTGTCCAATTCTCCCCACCCCACCCCCCTAACTAACCAACCAACTCAGGCATCTCTCCCCCAATAACCTAGGTGAAACGAATAAGATTAATGCAAGTGAGGGTGGCTACACTGCCCCACCCTCAGTTCCTCGTCCCTGAGGAAGTCTTCAAAGCGACCTGGTACTCTCCTTATTCTTCTTGGTCTTCGAGAAGCGGTTCTTTGAGACAGAGATGGGGCAGGGCTTGTAAACACCATTGTGTCCAACAGGTGTTCATTGTTTCCTGGGCTGGAAGGGGTTACATGTGGAGAGACGGAAGGCACAACTGTTCCCAGTGGGGTCGCTAGCGGGTCCTCTGGAGCACGATGGCTGTCGTGGAGTGCTGGCTGTGGGGACAGGGTGGCCACATGGAAGGCAGGTTGTCCCACTCCAAGATAAGGTGCCATCCGGTCACGGTGTAAGACCACCTTGCGACCGCAAGGGGCAAGTCGCACATGGTAGACCACTTCACCAAGACGCTCAAGGACATAACCCAATTGGCCAACCCAGTTGTTATCTAGCTTTGGGCAACTTCCCTTTCCATGCTTCGGTCCGTAGACACACACCAGGTCTCCAGTGGTAAAGTGTTGTGCTTTCACTCGAACATCATAGGCCCTCTTCTGCCTGACGTTTGCCTCTTTTGTCTGTTTTCGGGCGAACTGGTGAGCTACCTCCATTTTGTCTTGTAGTTGGCGAGCATACTCTGAGCCCGCAGGAGCCTCTGGACTGAATGGGGTCCGTCCATAAGCCATTTCAGGTGGGGTCCTTAGCTCCCCTCCCAGCATGAGAAGTGTTGGGGTACACCCCGTGGACTCTTCTACAACACCATGGCACGCCATGAGCACAAGTGGTAGTTGGACATCACAGTCCTTCTGGCACTCTATGTGTGCATAAATCTCATCACAAGGCCGTCACTCTGTGGATGGAGGGGAGTAGTCCTTGTCTTCCTTATCCCAAGCCATTCACACATCTGAGCAAAGACTCTGGACTCAAAATTACGACCTTGATCAGAATGAAGGGTAGAAGGGACACCAAACCGGCTGACCAGGCCGTCCACCAGGGCATTGGCAATGGTCCATGCTTCCTGGTCTGGCAGGGCATAGGCCTCAGGTCATTTTGTAAAATTATCTATGGCCACCAGGACAAACCGGTTACCATGCTCTTTTCTAGGTAGAGGGCCTAGGACATCAACCGGCACCCTATCCATGGGAGCGCCAACCAGGTGCTGCTGTAGGGGAGCGTGCGAGCGGCCTTGGGGCCCCTTTCTGGCAGTACACTCGTCACAACGGCAGCAATCGTCTTCCACGTCCCTTCGCATCTGGCCCCAATAGAATGTCTGCCGAAGGCGCTTCAGGGTCTTTGTCATGCCAAAATGGCCCATGCCACGTGGCCCTCTTCAGCAGCCCATCTCTCAGCTCAACTCCTGGCCATTGAGACCACAGGCCCCTGATAGTCAGTGAGCACTGGGCCACCTCCTCCCAAGGTGGGTGTTACACCCCCTTGAGGGCAATAACGTGGTATGCCGAGGGTGATACAGTGGGAACACAGAGTGGACAGGAAACCAGGATATATATTCAAAATTATATTTATTTTAACACAACGTCACAGGGAACAAGGGGACTATGAGCAGTGCCAAAGAAATGAACATAACATAACGTAAAACATCTCCCTAGCCTACCTAACCAAAAACCTTCCCTACTTAACAAAAAGACATTGGTTGGCACTTGCTCCTAACCTGGTGTATATAACAAAGGTAAGCTACGTGCTGGATATGTATGCCCATGGGCAGCTTATCTATCCCCACATCCCCTGTGCGAAGATCCAAAACACTACAGAACAAAAACTAGACAAACAAAATCCACCTTAGAAAAATACCCAAAAGTGGTAAACGGCGAAGCTACTAAATGACTCCTCAAGTCAAACAAAACACACAAAGCAAAACAGAACCAAGCAGCCTCCTAGACAGAAGACAACTGGGGTTTATATAGCAGGCAGGTGGACATCTGATTGGACCAGGAGAGCTGTACTCAATGAAGTTGATGAGGTGATGAATGGGCAATCACCGACGGCACCTGAATGGTTAATTGATAGTGAGGGGAGAAACAGAAGACACAGAAGGGAGGACAAAACAAACACCAAGCACCAGGCCTACAGGACACAGACAGACCTGTGTCCATAACAGTGGGCGTTCACCCTTTCCCACCCAGTCTATGATGGCCTTGAGATCATGATCGGCCTCTTGACACTGCCTCCATTGAGCAGTCTCTGCAGGTAACAGGGCTTGACACATGACTGAGGTCTGATCTGGGGTCTGATCCCCATCTTGTCTGGCTTCAGTGCGCTTGCAGTGGATGCATTCTGGTGTACAGGGACGACGGGACAGTCCATCTGCATTTGAATGGCATTCCCCCTCCCGATGTTGTATAGTGTACTGGAATGCTTGTAGCTGTTCAATCCAGCCGGCGACTTGGCCCTCCGTTTCCCGGAAAGGAAAGAAGCCAATTCAAAGCAGCATGGTCTGTTCGGCTAGGAAAGGGAAGGCCACAGAGGTAGTGATGGAAGTGCCTTGTGTCTTCGACAACTGCCAGCAGCTCCCCGCGAGTCACACAATAATTCCTTTCAGGCTTGGTAAAACATTGACTGTAGTACGCTATGACTCGCTCACCTGGAGAATCTTGGGCCAAGACAGTCCCGAGGCCCTCATCGCTGGCATCGGTGTCAAGTATGAACGGTTGCTGTTGGTCAGGAGTGGTCAGCACAGGTGCCTCACAGAGGATCTTCTTGATGAAGTCAAATGCCTGCTGTTGGTCATGGCCCCACTCGCATTCCCGCATTCCCTTTCTTCATAAGCCGTTGTAAAGGGGCTGCCACTGTTGTAAGATGCCAACCCTATGAATGCTCTCAGCTGTTTTAGGTTTTCTGGGCGTGCCCAATCCTGGACAGCGGCTACCTTCTCATCTTCCGTTCTTATGCCCTCACTGCTTACTTTATGGCCGAGAAAGGACACCTCTCATTGTAGCAGCTTGCATTTCTCCAGGTGGATCTTGAGGCCTGCATTTGTGACCATCTCCAAAACCTCTTCTAGGACACACATTGCTGTCTCAAAATCTGGTCCATGTGCCAGCAGTTCATCAAGGTAAACCAGACAACATCCAGGAGGCATCCAAGACAGCACCCTCTCCATCAATCTTTCGAAGGTGGCCGGCGCATTACACAGTCCAAACGGCATGGTCTGAAACTGCCACAACCCCCTGCCAGTGGTAAATGTGGTCTTGGGCCTATCCTCAGGAGGCATGGCCGCCTGCCAAGAGCGCAGGTCTAATGAGGAGAACCATGTAGACCAGGGGTGTCAAACTCAATTTCATCCCGGGCCACATCAGCATTATAGTTGCTCTCAAAGGGCCGGTTGTAACTGTAAGTCTATATAAATATCTACTCTTTATCATATTCCATAATTGCTCCTGCATTTGATTATGATTGGTTTTAGTAATAACTGAATAACTACCTCAGAAAGCAGCAGACATTCAAGTGTACAATTTAGGGCCGGACTGGGAACATCATTCAGGCTGGGAAATATAGTCCCAGTCAGGCCACCCCGGTTCCGGGGGGATTATGAAATGATGACAAGTAATGTTCAAAATATTAGTAATTGTTACAAATAAATATTGAGTAGAATTAGAATACTTCACAACTGCAGACACACACACTCACACACACACACACACACACACACACACACACACACACACACACACACACACACACACACACACACACACACTCACACAGACACACACACACACAGACACACACACACACATACACACATACACACACACATTCAGACACAGAGTGACGGGTTTGGAACCAAATTGAAGTGCTTTTTTTAATTTCGATTCTGCTTGTCGGTTCCTGAAAGAGATCTTTATTATTGCAAACAAAGGCTATATGTCTGCAAGGACGTGGCGGCTACCTGCCAGGACGTTTAAAACAATGTGTCTGCCAGGACCTGTCTACGTCACGCATCAACGCGACGCCGCGACACGTCCATTTATTTTGATAGAGCTAGCGGTTAGTCAGCAGTGTGGAAGATGGACCGCGGTAAATGGTCAAAAGTGTGCCTTCACTTTGTAAAAGAACATGACAACAAGGCTAAGTGCAGTAAATGTGGGAAAGGCTGATATAGTGATCTGTCTTCTGTACTGGGAGCGTACGGCCAGGCGCTGGGACCGTACGGATAAGCAGAACCAGAACGGAATGGGAATCAATAAAATTCAAACGATACCCAACCCTAGATGGACATCATAGTTTAGGTACCAGTATGTGCAAACTTATATTCTTTGCAAGCTCTCGCTTGACAAGAGTTTGACATGCGTGATGTAGACTCTCTCACCAAGTCCAGGGATTTGTCAATTCTGGGCAATGGATACGAGTCAATTCAATTCAATTAAATTCAGTTTAGCAATTATGGAATATGATAAAGAGTAGATATTTATATAGATAAGCGACCCGACCCCGCTTATCCGGGGTCGGGTCGCGGTGGCAGCCAGCCACACTCTCTAGTTCCTCCTGGGGGATCCCGAGGCGTTCCCAGGCCAGACGAGATATATAATCTCTCCAGCGGGTTCTGGGTCTGCCCCGGGGTCTCCTCCCAGTTGGACGTGCCCGGAAAACCTCCAAAGGGAGGCGCCCGGGGGGCATCCTAATCAGATGCCCGAACCACCTCAGCTGACTCCTTTCGATGCGGAGGAGCAGCGGCTCTACTCCGAGCTCCCTCCGGATGTCTGAGCTCCTCACCCTATCTCTAAGGCTGAGCCCAGCCACCCTGCGGAGGAAACTCATTTCGGCCGCTTGTATCCGCGATCTCATTCTTTCGGTCACTACCCAAAGCTCGTGAACATAGGTGAGGGTTGGAAGATAGATGGACCAGTAAATCGAAAGCTTCGCCTTCCGGCTCAGCTCCCTCTTCACCACAACGGACCGGTACAGCGCCCGCATCACTGCAGACGCTGCACCAATCCGTCTGTCCATCTCCCGCTCCATTTTGCCCTCACTCGTGAACAAGACCCTGAGATACTTGAACTCCTTCGCTTGGGGCAGCAACTCACTCCCAACCCGGAGGGAACACTCCACCGTTTTCCGGCAGAGAACCATGGCCTCAGACTTGGAGGTGCTGACTCTCATCCCGACTGCTTCACACTCGGCTGCAAACCGCCCCAGTGCATGCTGGAGGTCACAGTCTGATGTAGCCAACAGAACCACATCATCTGCAAAGAGCAGAGATGCAATTCTGAGGTCCCCAAACCGGACACTATCCTCACCTCGGCTGCGCCTTGAGATTCTGTCCATGAAGATCACGAACAGAACCGGTGACAAGGGGCAACCTTGGCGGAGTCCAACACCCACTGAGAACATGCTTGACTTTGTGCCGAGAATACGGACGCAGCTCGCACTTTGTTCGTACAAGGACCTAATGGCACGTATCAACGGCCCCGGTACCCCATACTCCCGTAGTACCCCCCACATGATTCCCCGGGGGACACGGTCATAGGCCTTCTCCAAGTCCACAAAGCACATGTAGACTGGATGGGCAAACTCCCATGCGCCCCCCAACAACCCTGCGAGGGTAAAGAGCTGGTCCACTGTTCCACGGCCAGGACGGAAACCGCATTGTTCCTCCTGGAGCTGAGGTTCGACAATCGGCCGGAGCCTCCTTTCCAGCACCCTGGAATAAATTTTCCCGGGGAGGCTGAGCAGTGTGATACCCCGATAGTTGGAGCACACCCTCCGGTCCCCTTTCTTGAAAATGGGGACCACCACCCCGGTCTGCCACTCCACAGGTACTGTCCCCGACCTCCACGCTACATTGACTAGGCGTGTCAGCCACGACAGCCCGACAATGTCCAGAGCCTTCAGCATCTCAGGGCGAATCTCATCCACACCTGGCGCCTTGCCACTGAAGAGCTTTTTGACTACTTCAGCGACCTCTACCAAGGATATGGGTGAGACTTCCCCCGAGTCTTCAGACTCAGGAGGTTCAGGAGCTCCTCAAAGTGTTCTTTCCACCGCCCGACAATATCCTCAGTCTGGGTCAGCAGTTCTCCTCCCCGACTGAGCACAGCCTGAGCCAAGCCCTGCTTTCCCTTCCTGAGTCGCCGGACAGTTTGCCAGAACCTCCTTGAGGCCAACCGAAAGTCCTGCTCCATGGCCTCCCCGAACTCCTCCCACACCCGGGTTTTTGCTTCAGCAACCGCTGAAGCTGCAGTCCTTTTGGCCTCCCGGTACCTGTCTGCTGTTTCAGGAGACCCCTGGGCCAACCAGGCCCGAAAGGCCTCCTTCTTCAGCCTGACGGCTTCCTTCACCGCTGGTGTCCACCAACGGGTTCTTGGGTTGCCGCCACGACAGGCACCGACAGCCTTTTGACCACAGCTACCAGCTGCAGCCTCTACAATGGAGGCTCTGAACATGGCCCACTCATGTTCCATGTCCCCAACCTCCCCAGGGATGCACGAGAAGTTCTTCCGGAGGTGGGAGTTAAACACCCTACGGACAGGGGCTTCCACCAGACGTTCCCAGTTCACCCTCACTACACGTTTGGGTTTACCAGGTCTGTCTGGCAGCCTCCCGCGCCATCTGATCCAACTCACCACCAGGTGGTGATCAGTTGACAGCTCTGCTCCCCTCTTCACCCGAGTGTCCAAAACATGCGGCCGCAGATCTGCTGATACGATTACAAAGTCGATCAGCGACCTTTGGCCTAAGGTGGTCCGGTACCAGGTACACTTGTGAACCACCCTATGTTCGAACATGGTGTTTGTTATGGCCAGTCCATGGCTAGCACAGAAGTCCAATAACAAAACACCACTCTGGTTCAGATCGGGCAGGCCGTTCATCCCAATCACTCCCCTCCAGGTTTCTCCATCATTGCCCATGTGTGCGTTGAAGTCCCCCAGTAGAACTATGGAGTCCCCGGATGGAACCCTTTCCAGGATGTCACCCAAGGACTCCAAGAAGGCCGGATACTCTGAGCTGCTGTTTGGTGCGTAGGCACACACAACAGTCAGAGCCTTCCCCCCAGCGACTTGTAGTCGCATGGAGGCGACCCTCTCGTCCACCGGAGAGAACTCCAACACAGCGGCGCTCAGCCGGGGACTTGTGAGTATCCCCACACCCGCCTGGCGCCTCACATCCTGGGCAACTCTGGAGAAGTAGAGGGTCCAGCCCCTCTCCAGGAGTTTGGTTCCAGACCCGGTGCTGTGCGTGGAGGTGAGCCCAACCATATCTAGTTGGTACCGCTCCACCTCCCGCACCAGCTCCGGCTCCTTCCCCGCCAGTGAGGTGACGTTCCACGTCCCTAGAACCAGTCGGCGATGACGGGGATCCGCACGCCCAGGACCCCGCTTTTGCCTACCGCCCGGTATACAATGCACCCGACCCCAATGACTCTCCCTGCAGGTGGTGAGCCCACAGGTAGTTCCAGTCATTAAGTCCAAATGTGCTTGTCCTTTTCTAAGGAAGTCTAGGCCCAGCAGGCAGCGCTCTCCTACTACAGCAACCCACACTGGATAACAAGTAGAATAGTCACTTCACAGGTGCCTAGTATTGGAGCCATTTCTGTCACCATCAGCAATGGAACATCTGCTCTTTGAGGTTGTGTATTAGGTGGGAGGAGGTCAGGATGGATAAGGGTAACGGTGGAGCCTGTATCAAGGAGTGCACTTCCTGGGTGGCCCTCAACTAATACTGGAAAACGACAACAGTCAGAGGAGAACAAGGCGGAGGTTGTTAAGGACCACAAACTAGGAAGAGGTAGATTGGGTGAAACAGGGCTGGGGGCGTTTCCCGATGGAGGGAGGGCAGAGTCAGGGACTTTACAGTGGCGGCGCAGGTAACCCTTCTGGTTGCAGCGTCAACATGTCTGCTGTGTCACATTGTCAGGAGGCGTGACATTGGGGTGTTGGTTGGTGGGTGAGGATGCTTTGCCACTCAGCTTTAGGGCACGGGGCTGTGGTGGTGCCACCACTGATGTGCCACTGTATATGTTGCTGCCCTCAATTAGGATTTCCTCGACTGCTATAGCTCGTTCTAATGCTTCCTCTAGAGAGTTAGGATCCCTCAACCTCACCTGCTGCCAAGGAGGAATGGGAAGCAACTCATGAATGAATGCCTCTTCAGCTAGGATGGATCGAGTCGTCTCTCGAATTCATTCTGTAACACAGCTCAGCAGCTTCTCCCCATCTGCTTGTATTCTGCTGTTGAACTTCTGCCGCATGACAACTGCTGGTGTGCTGTCTCCAAATCTCCTCTTCAGTGCTAACACTAAGGCACTGGGGTCATCTAGCTCAGCTACAGTGACGTCACGCAATACACTCCTAGCATCACCCTCTAACGCCGAGGCCAGCTGCACAGCTCTCCGCAGGTGACCACTTATTAGCTGCTGGTTTGATGCAGAGCTAACTCCCACAGATTTCACACTGTAGCTACTTGTAGCGGCCTGACAATTGTCATTGACATCACCGATGGCAACTGATGTTCTTTGTGTATAGGTGGAATAGGTGGACATAGGTGGAATCAAGCTGAACATCATGATTAGGTGTAAATGGAGCAGCAGCACCCTCCATCTCACCTGCATCAATGCCATCTGTCTGGTTTGCTGTTACAGTCCGTCATTCCAGTTTAATTTCTCATAATTTTCTCAAATGTGCGCTGCATTGCTAATTCCATCCTTTTCATAAACACATCTTCCATGTTTCTCACAAGGCTATCTCCTGTTTCAATGACTGGATCAGTTTTTCACTCACCCTATTCAATAGTTTTCTCTCCGTTTCCAACATGTTTCTCCTCCACATGTCCATACTGGGCGCCGCCATCTTGTTTGTTTATCTCCGGTGTTGTGCCGCTATCCAGTGGTCACGTGGAAGTCTGCGTCAACTCAGAATGCTGTTGACTCTCACATATCTTCTAACAACGAATTCATCTTTCCTTGGCAAGATGACAGGTGTTTCAGGCAGGGTGTACTCTGTGAGGATGTCCAGGCTTTCTTTGACTTTATCCACCATCACAAATTCCCGTCGTTAAGAGCTGGCTGCGCACTGGAGGCGGCAAGTTTGCAATCCCACTTCTGACATCAATGTAGCGTCGTCGTCGAACTCTTATTTCTCAATCCTATTCTACTGATGGATGACACAGGACAATGGCTTATGCTCTGAACTGTTTTACTTATTTCTTAGTTGACAAAAAATATCCTCGGGTTGGAAGAGATGCCTAAAACAAAAACAAGCTATGGGGGAAAGCTATCTGCCCGTCTTCACTGTCCAATTCTCCCCACCTCTTTCCCCCTTCCTAACTTACCAACCAGGCATCTCTCCCCCCAATAACCTAGGTGGAACGAATAAGATTCATGCAAGTGAGGGTCGCTACAATATAAATAAACAGTTTGACACACAGTCATATAACACAGTTCTATCTATCTATACCCAGAATCTACCTCGCTGGAGATTGCGTGTGTAGAGATCGAGAGGTAGCTCGTTCTTTCCTAAAGAACTGCTTCGAGCTGATGGCCCCGTGGTTCGCCATGCTGGAGATTGCGTGCGTAGCAATCGACTTCGGTGGGGTTGCGGGTTGATGTCCTGAGGTCCGGGGCTCGGCAGCAGGGTTGGGTACGTTGTTTGTGGTATTTGTGGTGGTCCGTCGATGTCGGGAATTAAAGGGGAATTGATCGCCCTTTATCCTCTCAAAACAAAAGCTGCGTGCTTCACAGGGAGTCAACTGATGTTCTCATGATAGTTATTCTAGACTGAGACTTAGCTAAGGTACTCCAGCATGGCTGGTAGTGTTAAAAGGAAAGGAGGAACTCCTCATGTTTAGCTTCTCTAGTCTAATAACTGAGAATTACCACTACCAAACGTGTATAAGATAAGATAAAAATGTATTGATCCCGAAGGAAATTCTTGTACCAGAAGTTGCATAGAAATAGAATAATAAACAAGAGAAATAAACAATAGAGTAATAAAAGTAAAAAGTAAAATAATATAACAAATGTATGTGTACATTTACAGTACGTCTAAGCCTAAGTACAGTAAGTCTACAAACCACACCAGCTCCCCCTTGTGCCCTTCGTTCATCCCAGTCTTAATTTACAATATGCCTCTACGCAATTCCTGCTCTTTCCTGGGGTAGTCTCCCGCAACCTTCGGCCTTTGGCGTGGGTACCACCATCGGACTACGAATCTACTGCTGCCCCAGTCAAAATGGCTTTGATCAACGCGAGATCTATATCCAACAAGACTTTTATTCTTAATAATTTTTTCTCCACCCATGATCTAGATTTCTTGCTGGTAACAGAAACATGGCTTAAAGTTGGTGAGCTCGCGCCACTTGTTGAACTGTGTCCTAATGACTGTAACTTTTTTAATACACCTAGACCCTCCGGACAAGGTGGAGGTCAACCCCCTTTTAATTGCTCTTGTGTATCGCCCTCCAAGAATACATAAAGATTTTATCTCTCAATTTGCGGACTTTCTCTCAAAAACGATGCCTAACTTTGATAGAGTCCTGATTCTTGGTGATTTTAACATTCATGTGTGCTGTCCTTCTAAGCCTCTTGTGCGTGAATTCATGCATCTGATTGAATCTTTTAATCTTGTTCAGCTTACTACTGGCCCTACTCACAACCTAGGCCATACACTCGACCTAGTTTTATCATTTGGTTTTCCAATCTGCAATATGGAAGTTATTGATGCTTGCCAGTCAGATCATAGTGCTGTTGTATTTAATTCATCTCTGTTTTTTCTCACATACTAAATCTCACTGTACGTTGCTCTCGCTACATTAACCCTTCAACTGCCTGTAAGTTCTCCAGGGCCCTCATAGCTGCTCCCGACATCTGCGCTATTGAATCCCCTCTCCATCCTAGCACTGAGGAACTTACTTCTCTGTTTAACACCACCTGCCTTTCCATTCTGGATTCTGTTGCCCCACTCAGAGTGAAAAAGCCAAACCCAAAAGGTCTGCCCTGGCTTAATGACACCACCAGAACCCTGAGGAGGGAGTACAGAAAAGCAGAGTGGAAGTGGAAGCATGATAAGCTTCAAATATCATTTGAAATTTTGAGGGACAGTCGTGCTAAATTTCAGGAAGCAGTCTTGCAGACAGCAAGAGCCAAGTACTTTTCTGACCTCATCGCCAACAAGTCTCATAATCCCAAGGCCTTATTTAGTACAATCAATTCTGTCATTTGTCCCGCCCCCAGTACCGGCATAGATGTGTCCCCGACAAAGTGTGAAGAATTTTTAACATTCTTCACTGGCAAAGTTGAGGCCATCAGAATGAGTATTTTGCCCCCTATACATGACCTAGCTGTTTCACTGGCTTGCTCATCTACCCTTGCCTGTTTCCAACCCATCACGCTACCCTCCCTTACAGAGATTGTCTCTTCTATGAAATCTGCAACCTGCCCCCTTTATATTGTCCCCACCATTCTCCTAAAGGATGTCTTTGAAACAGCCGGTCCCAGCATCCTCTCTATCATCAATAGTTCATTGGCCACTGGTACCATTCCTACTTACTTTAAGCACGCAGTGGTCCAGCCCCTCCTGAAAAAACTCAACTTAGACCCCACCCTGCCTTAGCCTGGAAATCCAGACCTACATCTAGAAAGCTGTAGGTCTGGTAATGAGCAATGAAAATGGCCCAACTCGAGGGGCGGCACCAAGAATGCGTTTGAAAATATCACTGCACGCAATTGGATAACACTACGACCAATCAGAAGAATACACGGGGTGACGTATCCAGAGGACGGAAACGAAGTTTGTTTTGGAGAATAGTTTGACAGAGAGATGTAAATGTAGCCTAATGGAAATACCACGGAGATACCACTTTGGCAACGCAACGTTAACCTTGTAATATTCTTAGCCAAGGAATATTGAAATAAAGAGATGCAACCGAGTTGTCGTTTATGGATGTTTAATAGCAACTGCGCATGGTACCGAGCATGGGCGTAGAATTTAGTGGGGACGCTGGGGACATGTCCCCACCAATTAACAGAGCACCCCCCCCCCCCATCAGAACCGCAAATTAACGGAGCACCCCCCCATCAGAACCGCGAATTAACGGAGCACCCCCCCCCCCCATCAGAACCGCAAATTAACAGAGCACCCCCCCCCCCATCAGAACCGCGAATTAACGGAGCACCCCCCCCCCATCAGAACCGCGAATTAACGAAGCCCCCCCCCCCCCATCAGAACCGCGAATTAACAGAGCACCCCCCCCCCCCCCATCAGAACCGCGAATTAACGGAGCACCCCCCCCCAGACAAAGAATAACATGTTTTCAAAGTCATTAGAACTGTAATGGTTTTATTAAGTACTCGTATCGGTATTCGCTATCGGCAAGTACTCGGTCTGAAAAAAAGTGGTATCGGTGCATCCCTAGTTTGTACAGATACTCAGTCAACATTTTCGATAGCCATCTTGCAATGTTTACTGACTGATTCCGGACTGATTCCGTCGCAGCGCTGACGTCATCTGTTTAGCCCGCCTCTGGCCCGCCTATATCAGATACACCGATGTGATTGGTTGATGTTCGAAACAACAGGCATAGCTAATGAGCATGTTACTCGTTACCAGAGTACTCGCTGAGCAAATTCTAATTGTGCTCTCGCGAGAACTCTGGATTTCCAGGGTAACCCTGCCTAGTAACTGCAGACAAATCTCCAAACTCCCATTTCTGTCAAAGATCACTGAAAAAGTCATTCTCTGTCAACTGTTGCCCTACCTACACCAAAATAACATCTTGGAAAGATTTCAGTCAGGGTTTAGGGCTGGCCATAGTACAGAGTCTGCTTTGTTGAAAGTGTCCAATGACCTGCTCCTCTCTACTGATTCTGGTGACTGTGCTGTCTTGATTCTGCTAGACCTCAGTGACACAATAGATCATGACATCTTAATTGACCGCCTCCAGAATGGGGTTGGTGTTGTTGCCACTGCTTTGACCTGGTTCATGTCCTACCTCAGCTATAGAAGCTTCTCTGTCAACATAGACAATTGTCTCTCCTGCCCAGCTAGTCTCTCCTGTGGGGTCCCACAAGGTTTCATCCTATGTCCCATTCTCTTCTCTATCTACATGCTTCCCCTTGGTCAGATTATTCAAAAGTACAATATTTCCTTCCATTGCTATGCAGATGACACACAGCTCTATCTCCCCCTGAAACCAAATGACTAGTGTAAGCTTAATAGTCTCACGAACTGCCCTGAAGACATTAAGTGTTGGATGGCACAAATCTTCCAACAGCTGAATGATACCAAGTCTGAAGTTGTCCTGTTTGGCCCCCCTGACTCTGTTAGATTGATCACCAACAGCCTAGGCAACCTGTCCACTCTTGTTAAGCCCCGTGCTAAAAATCTTGGTGTGTTATTTGACTCTGCTTTTAAGTTCGACAAGCAGGTAAATGCAGTAGTAAAAGGTAGCTTTTTCAAAATCAAATCCTTCCTCTCATCTAAAGATCTTGAGAAGGTCATCCATGCTTTCATCACATCACGTCTAGACCAGGCCTGGTCAACCCGCGGCTCCCGAGCCGCATGCGGCTCTTTGTCTGGTTTCATGGCTCTTACGTTCATATCGAATTTTGTGTTTTTTTTATGGCTGTCAAAGTTAACGCGTTATCACAGATATTGCGCCAAGGATGCGCAATGACGCTACCGTGAGGCGCGCGACGGGCTCCGAGTCAGCGTCTCTGGGAGGGGGGGGGGGGGGGTCCGTTAATTCGTGGTTCTGATGGGGGGGGGGGGTCCGTTAATTTGCGGTTCTGATGGGGGGGGGGTCCGTTAATTTGCGGTTCTGATGGGGGGGTGGGGGTCCGTTAATTCGCGGTTCTGATGGGGGGGGGTCCGTTAATTCACGGTTCTGATGTTCATGTGTGCCCGTGTGTATGATGTGGCTCTTTGCAGTAACACAGTAAAAAAATTGGCTCTTCGTCTCTGACTGGTTGGCCACCCCTGTCCTATAAGAACCATGAGCAGTGAAAACGTCTCATAATGATCACCAAACGGCATTAGAATTACAGTAACATTCAGAAAAAAACTAATATTCTAATTAGTATTTTTTTTTCAAGCTTCAGGCACTAGCACGCCAATAACATCACATTGGAATTAAGAAAAAAATGTTACATGTTTTTGCTATTCCTTTTTAAACACCAGGCACCAGCATGGGGCGCCAATTACATCACATTGGAATAAAAAAATAATTAAGTAAATGTTAGCGCCACAGATGAGATTCGAACCCGCGTCTGAATCACGAAAATGTTGGTTTGGCGTCAGCCGTACTATGGCGCTCCCCGCCTACCACAGCGATGTGTGGATCCCACCTCCTCCGATGTGATCCTGCATCCACCCAACTGTGTCAGCGCTGGGTCGGGACCCCGTTACGACGCGGTAACCCCGACTGTAGACGGGCAGCCTCCATCCGCCAGTCCCACCCGCCACCTTGGCGGCAGCCTCACCCAACCGAGGAGTGCCTGCGATTTTTGGTAATTATATACCTAACCTGACGGATTAGTTATGGTGACGGAATAGTTGTTGTCCGAGCAGGACAACTCATTAAATAGCCCGATACCTGCCGTCGGTGCATTAATGAGCGTATGAATGGTGAATGTGAGGCAGTGTAGTAAAGCGCTTTGGATATAAGCGGTGTATCTGACGCACACGGACGGACCACCGAAGCCCTCCAGTGGTACTGTCCTTATGACTTCCTTTTAAAATATTCTTATTAAAATATTAAATAATTCATACATTATTTTATATATTTTTAAGACACAAATACATATACGTGTGACATATTTGACTGGAGGAAAGCTTGTGTGTCATTGGCCCTGCAGGAGTGTGTGTGTGTGTGTGTGTGTGTGTGTCCACCAGCCTTGCCCTGAACTTGCGTCACCTCTTGTTTTCATCTCTTCTAAGCGGTAGGGGGGGGAGGTGCTCCGTTAATTCGGAGCACCCCCCGAATTAACTAGATAAGACTAAGAAATATTTTTGGTGTGTGTGAGAGGAAGAGATGGGGAGATGTTCATGTGTGCCCGTGTGTATGATGTGGCTCTTTGCAGTAACACAGTACAAAAATTGGCTCTTCGTCTCTGACTGGTTGGCCACCCCTGGTCTAGACTATTGTAATTCCCTCTATACAGGGATTAGTCAGTCGTCCCTGTCCCACTTGCAACTGGTCCAGAATGCTGCTGCCAGGCTCCTGACAGGTATCCAGAAGAGAGACCATATCACACCTATTCTGGCCTCTCTCCATTGGCTTCCAGTGCAGTTTAGAATAGACTTCAAGGTCCTCCTGTTTGGTTTTAAAGCCTTGAATGGGCAGTCCCCATCTTATATCTCAGATCTTTTAACCCCCTACTCCAACTCCAGGTCCCTCAGGTCGGCCAACTTAGGGCTCTTGGTTGTCCCAAGATCAAACCTTAAGCTTAGGGGTGACCGAGCCTTTGCTGTTGCAGCCCCTAGACTGTGGAATTGATTTGATTTATGTCTGTTGTTTGTTTGATTTGTTGATTCGTATGTTTAGCCTATATTGACACCTACGTATCTGCCTGTTTTTAGTGCCATTATTGTGTAGCCTATTTATTGTGATTTTATTGTGATTTTACATGCCTGCTCTGATTGTACAGCAACTTGGTCCACTTGCGTTGTTTTTAAATGTGCTTTAGAAATAAAATGTACTTGACTTGACTTGACTAGATTTCTTGTTATGTAATTAGTAATATGTTAAGTTATTTGTACAGCTGAACAAGATGGCTCCGCGAGTTTTTACTCGCTATTTTTATAGTACATTTACTGTGCCCGACACCCGTCATGGCGGACGCGGACACGACGCTCCATTATTTACACCAGAGATCAGCTGCTGAACCTCCGACTGTGTGGTGGGGCCGGTGGGAGACCCGACATCCCCAGGGAGCTGAGGAGGAGATACCGGGGCTGCAGGGCCAGGAGGAGAAGACGGCTAAGGAGGAGGAGATACCGACCGTATCTCCCGTCCATCATCATGGGGAACGTACGATCTCTAGTGAACAAGATGGACAAGTTAACATCACTCACAAGGAGCGAGAGTGTGTTTCGGGAGGGCTCTGTTATGTGCTTCATGGAGACATGGCTGCATGACAATGTTCCGGAAACTGTATTGAACCTAGTCGGCTTTCAGCTGGTGCGGGCGGACAGGAGTGGCAACGAAAGCGGCAAGAAGAAAGGAGGGGGAGTTGCTATTTATGTGAACAACAGATGGTGCAACCGTGGACACATTACAGTGAAGGAACGTGTGTGCAGCCTGGACATCGAACTGCTGGCAGTGAATCTCCATCCATACCTGACTGAGTTTACCCAGGCCATTGTTATTGTCGTTTACATTCCTCCCGCGGCTAATGCGTCGCGGGCTGCTAACGTCATCAACTCCGTGACCGCGTGTCTACAGACACAATATCGGGTGATTTTAACCATGTCACTCTGACATCAACCCTGCCCACATTCAAACAGTTTGTGGACTGCAAAACCAGGGAAAATAAAACACTGGACCTGCTGTATGCCAATGTTAATGAGGCATACATGAGCTCTCCCCCCTCTGGGCAGATCAGATCACAACCTTGTCTACCTGAGGCCCCTCTATAAACCTGCGGTCCAGAGGCAACCAGTGGTCACCAGAACTGTACGAGGTGGCCTCAGGATGAAGAGGAGACTCTCCAGGGCTGTTTGAGCTGACAGACTGGGATGTTCTCTGTAATGGACATGGGCAGGACATAGACTGACTCACAGGCTGCATAACGGACTATGTACATTTCTGCATGGACTGTGTGATCCCGACCAAGACTGTGCACTGCTTCCTCAACAACAACCCCTGGGTGACTAAAGACATCAAGGCATCACTGAACAGGAAGAAAGTGGCCTTCAGGAGTGGGGACAAGGAGGAGATGAAGAAGGTGTAGAGAGAACTGAGGGAAAAGATCACAGAGGGCAAGGAGAGCTACAGAAGAAAGCTTGAGAGGAAGCTCCAACAGAAGAACCTCAGGGAGGTGTGGAGTGGCATGAGAACCATCACTGGCCATGGAACAAAGACCATCCAGGGGAGGGAGGGAAACCTGGATGAGGCCAACGAGTTAAACCTGTTCTTCAACAGGTTTGACGATGTGGCTCCTCTCCACCCTCCCCCCAGCTCCTCCTGTGATGCCCTCCCCTCTCCCTCCCCTTCCCCCTCTCCCTCCCCATCTCTCTCCCCTCCCCCCTCCCCCCTCTCCTCCACTCTCCTTTCCCTGCTTACTCTCCCCCCTCTCTTCTCCTCCCTCTCCTCTCTCCAGGGCCAATCACCATCACAGCAGAGGATGTGAGAAGTGAACTCTGCAGACTACGCCCAGCCAAGGCCGCGGGGCCTGACGGCCTCAGCCCCAGAGTGCTCGAGGTGTGTGCGACTCAGCTTTGTGGCGTCTTCCAGCACATCTTCAACCTGAGCTTGAGCACGACAATCGTCCCTGTCCTGTGGAAAACATCATGCCTGATTCCTGTCCCCAAGAAAAGACACGCAAACACCCTTAGTGACTACAGACCTGTGGCCTTGACCTCACATGTCATGAAGTCGCTGGAGAGGCTAGTCCTGAAGCACATCCGTGCACTAGTCGAACCATCACTGGACCCTCTGCAGTCCGCCTACCAAACCTGCATTGGAGTGGAAGACGGCATCATCTACCTGCTGCACAGGGCTCACCTGGATGAGGCAGGCAGCGTTGTGAGAGTCACATTCTATGACTTCTCAAGCGCTTTCAACACCATAAAGCCTGCCCTACTTGGGACCAAGCTACTGGACATGCAGGTGGACGCTCCACGAGTGGCCTGGATTACTAACTACCTCACAGGTCGGCCACAGCATGTGAGGCTGCAGAGCAACATTTTGGACACTATAGTGAGCAGGACGGACAGTCCTGTCCCCCTTCCTGTTCACACTCTACACCTAAGACTTCAGATACAGCTCACAGTCCTGCCACCTGCAGAAGTTTTCGGATGACTCTGCCATTGTGGGCTGTATCAGCAAGGGGCATGAGTCCGAGTACAGGAGTGTGGTGGACAGTTTCGTGGAGTGGTGTGGACTAAATCACCTGCAACTCAACATCTCTAAGACTAAGGAGTTGGTGGTGGATTTCAGGAAGCAACCAACTCACCCATAACTGGTCAGCATCAGGGGGGCCGAGGTGGACATTGTTGAGGAATATAAGTACCTGGGTGTTCACATAGACAACAAAATGGACTGGACTAAAAACACAGAGGCCCTGTATAAGAAAGGTCAGAGTCGCCTGTATTTCCTATGGAGACTCGGATCATTCAACGTCTGCAAAACCATGCTGCAGATGTTCTATCACTCTGTGGTGGCCAGCGTCATCTTCTACGCTGTTGTGTGCTGGGGCAGCAGGGTGAAGGCAGCCGACGCTAACAGACTCAATAAGCTCATCAGGAAAGCGGGTTCTCTCATGGTAGAGGAATTGGAGTCTTTGGTGGAGGACTCGGAGAGGAAGATGACGCTGGCTACCACCGAGTGATAGAACATCTGCTGCATGGTTTTGCAGACGTTGAAAGATCTGAGTCTCTGTAGGAAATACAGGCGACTCTGACCTTTCTTGTACTGTACTTGTACTTATTGTCTATGTGGACACCCAGGTACTTGTATTCCTCGACTTCGTCTTAGCTATGTTGAGTTGCAGGCGATTTTGTCCACACCACTCCACAAAACTGTCCACCACACTCCTGTACTCTGACTCCTGTCCCTTGCTGATACAGCCAACAATGGCAGAGTCGTCCGAAAACTTCTGCAGGTGGTAAGACTGTGAGCAGTATCTGAAGTCTGAGGTGTAGAGTGTGAACAGGAAGGGAGACAGGACTGTCCGCTGAGGTGCTCCCGTGTTTCTCACTATTGTGTCCGACATGTTGCTCTGCAGCCTCACATACTGTGGTCGACCTGTGAGGTAGTTGGTGATCCAGGCCACTAGTGGAGCATCCACTGCATGTTAGTCAGGTTAGTCCCAAGCAGGGCAGGCTTTATGGTGTTGAACAGGAGGAGCTGGGGGGGAGGGTGGACAGGAGCCACAACATCAAACCTGGGCTCTACACGCCTTCTTTCATCGTAACATTTCCAGGGTTGCACCATCTGCTGTTCACGTAAATAGTGACTCCCCCTCCTTTCTTCTTGCCGCTTTCGTTGCAACTCCTGTTTTATTAATTACACAGATGATGCCCTAGATGCTCTAGTGAGCAACTAAAAGCTACGAGCGCTATGACCTCGGAAAAACAGATAAGCTCTAAATGGATGCTCGTGGGAAAAGAGGAGTGTGTGCTCTTGTAACCGATGTGTGCGCCTGATGGGTCATTCTCTCTTGCAATGTCAAAACTCAAGAATTTAAGACAGGAAAGTGAACAATAAACGCAGGATATGGGCAGGACTGGTTTGCATGGTTAGAGCTCAAGTGGGGAGCAATTTTAGCCAAAGCAGGGATAGCAGTACTAATATGTATACTTGCAATGGGACTAATCCCTATCCCTGTGTTAAGTTATATGATAGCATCCAGACAGGATGAACAGATATTCCATGGAACCGCCAGGACTGGTCAAACACAGCATCCAGGTTTCGACCCGGTCCTGGAATGGGTACCCATTGAGCCTGGCAACAGCGATGAAGATATGTGGAAATTTGAGTTGTTAGATGACTATAACATGATGTGTTATAGTCTTTAGTTTAATTATTTTACAGGAGATCTGGTCATCCAGTTTTCGTTGTAGACAGATTAGACTTTGTGTTGTTTTGGTAGTTTAAAAGCAACTGCAGGGGAGTATGGCCACATATTGGTTGGCTCCACGGTTGTTCCTCTTTTTTTCTTTTTGGCCAGATCTTCTCACCTTTTGTTTTACTCACGATAAATATGATGTGGTTGTCTATCTTTGTACGTCTGTTGAAATTAACCTTTACGTTATGTTCTATAATCTTCATGTGATTTGGTGTTGGTGCTTGATCCTTTAATGAGTTATGCATTAAAGAATTGTCTACGTGACTCCAAAAAGGAGGTTTTCCCATAGGGTTTACTCGAAAGAGATTTGAGAAGGTACAAGGTGGCTTTTACTCACTCCCTGTAATCTGGCCCCCTGCACAGGAAGGACAGGTTTTCCAGTTGTACTTTGTAATAAGGGTAATAAAGGCTCTGATTAGAACCACATTGTGGTTGGAGTGACCGACTCCTGCGTTGCACTATATCATGCATGCATTTTAGACACTACAATTGAGATTATTACATGCTCCAAATACTATGGATTCTTGATTTTCTTTGTTTTTGACATGTATTAAATTCTAGCTTGCTTTTATATGGATCACCAAAAACAGCATAGACTGCATCGCTCTTCCAAGTCCCAACTCTTCACTGTTCTGGCTCCGCAGTGGTGGAATGAGCTCCCGGTCCATGTCAGGACGGCCAAGTCACTCACCAGCTTCGGCAAGAGACTCAAGACCCACCTTTTTCAGAGTTCACCTGGACTCTGCATAATCACCCCCCCGCCTTCCTCTGCGAATCCCTAGCACTAACTAAGCGTGTTTGTACGTCTTGGCATTATTAATAGTACTTTTGCTATGCTTGGCATGTTGTATGTTCTTAGATGTTGGTAACATGCTCAGAATTGCATGTCTGCTCTTATCCCAGCTACTTAGGCAGGCAACTTAGCAATAATGAAACTCGTTCTATTTGTCTCGTAAGTATGAATGCTGGAAAAAGAGCTCTATTCATGTCTTTATTTACCACAGTGATATTTTGCTGACTCCTTCAACAAATGTACTTTTTGTAAGGATAAAAGCGTCTGCCAAATGCCCTAAATGTAAATGTAAATGTAAATGTAACTGTGAATCACATAATAATGAGAAATTAGTTTCACATAATAATGAGACTCACAATTACAGTTAATCTTTTCATTTAACACACAGGGCTGCAAACCATAGACATACCTGTATATGCTAGGGATGCACCGATACCACTTTTTTTCAGACCGAGTACAAGTTACAAGTAACTACATTGGGTACTTGCCGATACCGAATACCGATACCGAGTACTTAATAAAACCATTACAGTTCTAATGACTTTGAAAACATGTTTTATTTTCAATCAGATGTTCCTCACTTTCTGACTGTGAACAAATTAAACAAATATAACTTCAATTAATAATTTTAATAATTAATAATTTCAATTAAATGTAACCTATCAGAACCATCCAACATACGTCAGTCGGATATTCGGTACCAAGGACGTGTTGTTTGTTTAGGACATTGGTGGACAATCACAGATGTTTGCGCCAAGGATGCGCAATGATGACGCTCCGTGAGACGCTGGGCTCCGAGTCAGCGTCTCTGGTGGGGGGGGGCTCCGTTAATTCACGGTTCTGATGGGGGGGTTCTCCGTTAATTCGCGGTTCTGATGGGGGGGGGTGCTCCGTTAATTCGTGGTTCGATGGGGGGGGGGGGGGGCTCCGTTAATTTCGCGTTCTGATGGGGGGGGCTACCGTTAATTCGCGGTTCTGATGGGGGGGGCTCCGTTAATTTCGCGGTTCTGATCTCATGCGATCTCTCGTTGCTATTAAACATCCATAAACGCAACATCGGTTGCTCTTTTTAATTTCATATTCCTTGGCTAAGAATATACAAGGTTAACGTTGCGCCTTTTGCCAAAAGTGGTATCGGGTGCGGTTAGTAATCCGGAAGTACTTTAAACGGAGTACGAGTACGAGTACATGAGCACAGTATCGGACCGATACCGAATACTGGTATCGGTATCGGTGCATCCCTAGTATATGCATAGGCGCTGCATTGGCCTTTGGATTGGATGTCAATGTCGCCGCCATATTGGACTGGGCAACACGGCCTAGAAACAAACAGGAGAGCTGTGGTTTTTATGGATAAACAAGCACCATCACGTTTACACAGATTTCAATGAGTTTTTATATCTCAGCGTTTATGATCTATGTGGAGTGGAGTTAAGCTATAGATGCTAGATGCTCAAAGAGAGGATTGTGTATCAATGTTAGGCTCACATGAACTGAATTACTGAAATGGTGGAAAATATTTCTTTGTCACATGGAATTGCTCTGGAAGAAGGCTGCATCGTATTCTGCTGTTGGTATGTAAGAAACAGAGAAACAGAATCAGTGCTGTATTTTAATTTTTTTGGAGCTATTCTTGTTGATGAGTTGGTCGAGCCATTTTCTTAAAGCTAATCCTGTAGCAGTGCTGGTAGAGCTATTGATCTTAAACTATTTGTCGTATATAACCTATCGCAGTGTTGGTTTTACTTGAAATTAAACTGGTAGGACTATTTCTCTTAAACTAAGCTATTGCAGCATTGGTTTTACTGTTGTGGTAGAGGATACTTGAAGCTAATGATGTGTTGGTATAACTATTTAATCGAAACTAACCTATTTCAGTGTTGGTTTTACTTGAAACTAATCGTGTAGCAGTGTTGGCAGAGGTATTTCTCGTAAACTAACCTATATAACAGTGTTGATTTAGGTAGTTTTGGTAGTACTTGATACTATAATATTGTAGTATTGTTGCAGCAGTGTTGGTAGAGATATTTCTCAAACTAACCTATTGCAGAGTTGTTGTTGCAGAGTTGTTGTTTTTGCAGAGTTGATATGGCTAATTTGAATAGATTGAGAGGGCTAATTTGAATAGAATGTTAACTTTACCAAAGTACTTTTGCATATTAAGAGGTGTACACGCCCTCCTCTCCATTTTTGTGCTGGGATAATCACCCAATTTTGGGCATTCAGCTGTAGTCAATTGAGTTGACGGCGAAGAGGAGCTTAACCCTGCATGAGCCTCCCTCACACACTTAGGTTATTAATACAGGCAGCATCTCAGGCGCTCCAGCTCTAGCGTCAGGCACGACGAACGAAGACCCAGAACAAGACAAAGGAGTCTTTCTGTGGGAGTCTGGCCCAGGGAGTCCTACAGCTCCAGGTTAGTCCAATGCCTCATCCTTCCTCCCCCCATCTTAGCCATGTGCCTACACTCCATTACAGTCTGGACATCCATAGCAGATGGCACCAAAGACCGGCCCCTCGGTGCCACAAACCCTCCAATCTCCTCTACCCAATGATCTCAGCCTACACAGGCCTTGGTGTGAGAAGGGGACTCTGGAATTGCCAATCGTCGGTCAAGAAAATGAGACCATTCTGGCCTACGCCACCCTCCAGTCTTCTCCACCTTCCTGGCTCTCATAGAGGCCTGAATCAACCCTGGAAAACACTGCTACTCCAGCCACCCTCGCCACTACCATACTCTATCACCCACACCCCCCGACTCTCTGAGCAAGGTGGGGGAACGGGTCTCCTCGTCTCTTCAAAGTTGTCATACCAGGTCCTTCCCCTGACCAGATCTGCACTTGAACTCCATGCTCCATGCATGATGTGTCTGTTGTCTTCCAATCAAGCTCAACATTGCTGTGATCTACCGACCACCAGGCCCACTTGGTGACTTCTACGAGATGAGATGGCTGCCCTCCTCAGCTGCTTCCCTGAAGATGGCACTCCACTTTTCGCTCTGGGCGACTTCAACATTCAACCGGTTACACTCACCTGAATTAATAAACTTTTTTGCCACATTCGGCCTGGCGCTCACCCCTTGTCCCTCCACTCACAGAACCGGGAACCAACGAGACTAAGTAGACTATCTGTTGCACCCATCCCTGTGTCTGACCACCATTTTGTCACTTTCTCCCTCCCCCTGAAATCTCCCACCTCCCTACCCACTACTCCTCACATCGTCACCTCCCATAGAAAGCTCTCTCTCCTTTTACTCTCTCGGGCAAGGAGAGCTACAGAAGAAAGCTTGAGAGGAAGCTCCAACAGAAGAACCTCAGGGAGGTGTGGAGTGGCATGAGAACCATCACTGGCCATGGAGCAAAGACCATCCAGGGGAGGGAGGGAAACCTGGATGAGGCCAACGAGTTAAACCTGTTCTTCAACAGGTTTGACGATGTGGCTCATCTCCAACCTCCCCCAGCTCATCTTCTACGCTGTTGTGTGCTGGGGCAGCAGGGTGAAGGCAGCCGACGCTAACAGACTCAATAAGCTCATCAGGAAAGCGGGTTCTCTCATGGTAGAGGAATTGGAGTCTTTGGTGGAGGACTCGGAGAGGAAGATGACGCTGGCTACCACCGAGTGATAGAACATCTGCTGCATGGTTTTGCAGACGTTGAAAGATCTGAGTCTCTGTAGGAAATACAGGCGACTCTGACCTTTCTTGTACTGTACTTGTACTTATTGTCTATGTGGACACCCAGGTACTTGTATTCCTCGACTTCGTCTTAGCTATGTTGAGTTGCAGGCGATTTTGTCCACACCACTCCACAAAACTGTCCACCACACTCCTGTACTCTGACTCCTGCCCTTGCTGATACAGCCCACAATGGCAGAGTCGTCCGAAAACTTCTGCAGGTGGCAGGACTGTGAGCTGTATCTGAAGTCTGAGGTGTAGAGTGTGAACAGGAAGGGAGACAGGACTGTCCGCTGAGGTGCTCCCGTGTTTCTCACTATTGTGTCCGACATGTTGCTCTGCAGCCTCACATACTGTGGTCGACCTGTGAGGTAGTTGGTGATCCAGGCCACTAGTGGAGCATCCACTGCATGTCCAGTAGTTAGTCCCAAGCAGGGCAGGCTTTATGGTGTTGAACAGGAGGAGCTGGGGGGGAGGGTGGACAGGAGCCACAACATCAAACCTGGGCTCTACACGCCTTCTTTCATCGTAACATTTCCAGGGTTGCACCATCTGCTGTTCACGTAAATAGTGACTCCCCCTCCTTTCTTCTTGCCGCTTTCGTTGCAACTCCTGTTTTATTAATTACACAGATGATGCCCTAGATGCTCTAGGTGAGCAACTAAAAGCTACGAGCGCTATGACCTCGGAAAAACAGATAAGCTCTAGAATGGATGCTCGTGGGAAAAGGAGGAGTGTGTGCTCTTGTAACCGATGTGTGCGCCTGATGGGTCATTCTCTCTTGCAATGTCAAAACTCAAGAATTTAAGACAGGAAGTGAACAATAACGCAGGATATGGGCAGGACTGGTTTGCATGGTTAGAGCTCAAGTGGGGAGCAATTTTAGCCAAAGCAGGGATAGCAGTACTAATATGTATACTTGCAATGGGACTAATCCCTATCCCTGTGTTAAGTTATATGATAGCATCCAGACAGGATGAACAGATATTCCATGGAACCGCCAGGACTGGTCAAACACAGCATCCAGGTTTCGACCCGGTCCTGGAATGGGTACCCATTGAGCCTGGCAACAGCGATGAAGATATGTGGAAATTTGAGTTGTTAGATGACTATAACATGATGTGTTATAGTCTTTAGTTTAATTATTTTACAGGAGATCTGGTCATCCAGTTTTCGTTGTAGACAGATTAGACTTTGTGTTGTTTTGGTAGTTTAAAAGCAACTGCAGGGGAGTATGGCCACATATTGGTTGGCTCCACGGTTGTTCCTCTTTTTTCTTTTGGCCAGATTCTTCTCACCTTTTGTTTTACTCACGATAAATATGATGTGGTTGTCTATCTTTGTACGTCTGTTGAAATTAACCTTTACGTTATGTTCTATAATCTTCATGTGATTTGGTGTTGGTGCTTGATCCTTTAATGAGTTATGCATTAAAGAATTGTCTACGTGACTCCAAAAGGGGAGGTTTTCCCATAGGGTTTACTCGAAAGAGATTTGAGAAGGTACAAGGTGGCTTTTACTTCACTCCCTGTAATCTGGCCCCCTGCCACAGGAAGGACAGGTTTTCCAGTTGTACTTTGTAATAAGGGTAATAAAGGCCTCTGATTATGAACCACATTGTGGTTGGAGTTGACCGACTCCTGCGTTGCACTATATCATGCATGCATTTTAGACCACTACAATTGAGATTATTACATGCTCCAAATACTATGGATTCTTGATTTTCTTGTTTTTGACATGTATTAAATTCTAGCTTGCTTTTATATGGATCACCAAAAACAGCATAGACTGCATCGCTCTTCCAAGTCCCAACTCTTCACTGTTCTGGCTCCGCAGTGGTGGAATGAGCTCCCGCGTCCATGTCAGGACGGCCAAGTCACTCACCAGCTTCGGGCAAGAGGACTCAAGACCCACCTTTTCAGAGTCACCTGGACTCTGCATAATCACCCCCCCGCCTTCCTCTGCGAATCCCTAGCACTAACTAAGCGTGTTTGTACGTCTTGGCATTATTAATAGTACTTTTGCTATGCTTGGCATGTTGTATGTTCTTAGATGTTGGTAACATGCCTCAGAATTGCATGTCTGCTCTTATCCCAGCTACTTAGGCAGGCAACTTAGCAATAATGAAACTCGTTCTATTTGTCTCGTAAGTATGAATGCTGGAAAAAGAGCTCTATTCATGTCTTTATTTACCACAGTGATATTTTGCTGACTCCTTCAACAAATGTACTTTTTGTAAGGATAAAAGCGTCTGCCAAATGCCCTAAATGTAAATGTAAATGTAAATGTAACTGTGAATCACATAATAATGAGAAATTAGTTTCACATAATAATGAGACTCACAATTACAGTTAATCTTTTCATTTAACACACAGGGCTGCAAACCATAGACATACCTGTATATGCTAGGGATGCACCGATACCACTTTTTTTCAGACCGAGTACAAGTACAAGTACTTACATTTGGGTACTTGCCGATACCGAATACCGATACCGAGTACTTAATAAAACCATTACAGTTCTAATGACTTTGAAAACATGTTTTATTTTCAATCAGATGTTCCTCACTTTCTGACTGTGAACAAATTAAACAAATATAACTTCAATTAATAATTTAATAATTAATAATTTCAATTAAATGTAACCTATTCAGAACCATCCAACATACGTCAGTCGGATATTCGGTACCAAGGACGTGTTTGTTGTTTAGGACATTGCGTGGACATCACAGATGTTGCGCCAAGGATGCGCAATGATTGACGCTCCCGTGAGACGCTGGGCTCCGAGTCAGCGTTTCTGGGTGGGGGGGGGCCTCCGTTAATTCGCGGTTCTGATGGGGGGGTTCTCCGTTAATTCGCCGGTTCTGATGGGGGGGGGTTCTCCGTTAATTCGCGGTTCTGATGGGGGGGGTGCTCCGTTAATTTGCGGTTCTGATGGGGGGGGGGGGGCTCCGTTAATTCGCGGTTCTGATGGGGGGGGGGGGGGGGCTCCGTTAATTCGCGGTTCTGATCTCATGCGATCTCTCGTTGCTATTAAACATCCATAAACGCCAACTCGGTTGCATCTCTTTATTTCAATATTCCTTGGCTAAGAATATTACAAGGTTAACGTTGCGTTGCCAAAGTGGTATCGGTGCGGTTGTATCGGAGTACTTTAACGAGTACGAGTACGAGTACATGAGCACAGTATCGGACCGATACCGAATACTGGTATCGGTATCGGTGCATCCCTAGTATATGCATAGGCGCTGCATTGGCCTTTGGATTGGATGTCAATGTCGCCGCCATATTGGACTGGGCAACACGGCCTAGAAACAAACAGGAGAGCTGTGGTTTTTATGGATAAACAAGCACCATCACGTTTACACAGATTTCAATGAGTTTTTATATCTCAGCGTTTATGATCTATGTGGAGTGGAGTTAAGCTATAGATGCTAGATGCTCAAAGAGAGGATTGTGTATCAATGTTAGGCTCACATGAACTGAATTACTGAAATGGTGGAAAATATTTCTTTGTCACATGAATTGCTCTGGAAGAAGGCTGCATCGTATTCTGCTGTTGGTATGTAAGAAACAGAGAAACAGAATCAGTGCTGTATTTTAATTTTTTGGAGCTATTCTTGTTGATGAGTTGGTCGAGCCATTTTCTTAAAGCTAATCCTGTAGCAGTGCTGGTAGAGCTATTGATCTTAAACTATTTGTCGTATATAACCTATCGCAGTGTTGGTTTTACTTGAAATTAAAACTGGTAGGACTATTTCTCTTAAACTAAGCTATTGCAGCATTGGTTTTACTGTTGTGGTAGAGGAATACTTGAAGCTAATGATGTGTTGGTATAACTATTTAATCGAAACTAACCTATTTCAGTGTTGGTTTTACTTGAAACTAATCGTGTAGCAGTGTTGGCAGAGGTATTTCTCGTAAACTAACCTATATAACAGTGTTGATTTAGGTAGTTTTGGTAGTACTTGATACTATAATATTGTAGTATTGTTGCAGCAGTGTTGGTAGAGATATTTCTCAAACTAACCTATTGCAGAGTTGTTGTTGCAGAGTTGTTGTTTTTGCAGAGTTGATATGGCTAATTTGAATAGATTGAGAGGGCTAATTTGAATAGAATGTTAACTTTACCAAAGTACTTTTGCATATTAAGAGGTGTACACGCCCTCCTCTCCATTTTTGTGCTGGGATAATCACCCAATTTTGGGCATTCAGCTGTAGTCAATTGAGTTGACGGCGAAGAGGAGCTTAACCCTGCATGAGCCTCCCTCACACACTTGGTTATTAATACAGAGCAAGCATCTCAGCGTCAGCTCTAGCGTCAGGCACGACGAACGAAGACCCAGAACAAAGACAAAGGAGTCTTTCTGTGGGAGTCTGCCCAGGGAGTCCTACAGCTCCAGGTTAGTCCAATGCCTCATCCTTCCTCCCCCCCATCTTAGCCATGTGCCTACACTCCATTACAGTCTGGACATCCATAGCAGATGGCACCAAAGACCGGCCCCTCGGTGCCACAAACCCTCCAATCTCCTCTACCCAATGATCTCAGCCTACACAGGCCTTGGTGTGAGAAGGGGACTCTGGAATTGCCAATCGTCGGTCAAGAAAACTGAGACCATTCTGGCCTACGCCACCCTCCAGTCTCTCCACTTCCTGGCTCTCATAGAGGCCTGAATCACCCTGGAAAACACTGCTACTCCAGCCACCCTCTCCACTACCTACTCTATCACCCACACCCCCCGACTCTCTGAGCAAGGTGGGGGAACGGGTCTCCTCGTCTCTTCAAAGTTGTCATACCAGGTCCTTCCCCTGACCAGATCTGCACTTGAACTCCATGCTCCATGCATGATGTGTCTGTTGTCTTCCAATCAAGCTCAACATTGCTGTGATCTACCGACCACCAGGCCCACTTGGTGACTTCTACGAGATGAGATGGCTGCCCTCCTCAGCTGCTTCCCTGAAGATGGCACTCCACTTTTCGCTCTGGGCGACTTCAACATTCAACCGGTTACACTCACCTGAATTAATAAACTTTTTTGCCACATTCGGCCTGGCGCTCACCCCTTGTCCCTCCACTCACAGAACCGGGAACCAACGAGACTAAGTAGACTATCTGTTGCACCCATCCCTGTGTCTGACCACCATTTTGTCACTTTCTCCCTCCCCCTGAAATCTCCCACCTCCCTACCCACTACTCCTCACATCGTCACCTCCCATAGAAAGCTCTCTCTCCTTTTACTCTCTCCACAACTGTCCTCTCCTCACTACAACCCACCCAACAATTCTCCCTCCTGTCAGTAGAGGAAGCCTCCTCCAGCCTGACGCCCCCCTTTCCTCCTCCTTCAACTCACTCTGTCCACTCACCTACAGACAAGCACGATCTTCTCCTCCCACTCCCCGGCTGTACGAAGCTCTGCGGGCTCATAGAACAGAGCTGCGGGTAGCTGAGATAAAATGGAGGAAATCAGACTCTGCTGATGACCTCTCTCACTACCTCCACCTCCTTTCAGATTTCACCTCTACTGTGTCAGCACCCAAATCTGCCTTCTACCGTACAAAGATCAACTCTTCCGCCTCCAACCCCAGGAAACTTTTCTCCATGTTCTCTTCCCTCCTCTTCCCTCCCCCCTCACAGCTGATGACTTTATCGCCGACTTTACAAAGAAGGTGAAGGACATTACCTCCTCTTCCACCCCTGCTGCTATCCTCCCTCCCCCTTCACCCACCCCTGCCAGCCTTACCTGCCTCGCCCCCCTCTACTCTGAAGAAGTCAACAGGCTAGTCAGGCATGACAGTTCCACCTCCAGCACGCTGGGATGCAGGTGATTAGCGAGCCTGCTAGCAACACAATTGTCAGCGTTGCAGAGTCTAGAACACTGAGTGGGTTAACTAAGCTAGTTGGGGTGGGTGATGTAGCTTGTAATGCAGACACTGAGGAGCCTCCTAGCTCAGGTCACAGCAGCGTCTGTCAACTGGAGGTTGATAGTTTACCTACTGCCATTAGTGTTGTGTCGCTGCCCCGCACTGTCCTGAGGCGTAAAGCCCTCAGGCGAATGTGACTGCCACTCAGTGAAAAAGTAATTGTTATTTCCCTAATCTCCTCCTCCTCAGAGCTGAGCAGTAACCAAACTCCCTCTGATTTTAACAATAAACCGGAGGAGGCCAAAATTAAAATAGGATTTCTGAATATCAGATCGCTTTCAACTAAAGCGCTCTTGGTCCAGGATCTAATTGTTGAGCATAGGATATATTTCCTGGGCCCCTAAATGAAGCTACTCCACCAAATTATGCGAACTCACAACTATCACGTGAATCTAGGAAAGGTGGTGGAGTGGTGCAAATCTCTAGCTCGAAGCTGGTCCTAAGACCAAAGAGCAGTTACATGTTTTCATCTTTTGAGGTGCTTGCTTTTAGCTCCTCAGCTCGCATTAGGCAGAGAGATCATGGCATTGCGGACTCCTTTTTCTTGGCTGTAGTCTACCGCCCTCCGGGCCCTTATTCAAACTTCGTGGATGAGTTCTCTGAGGCTGTTTGTGGCTGATCTTGCAACTTACTCTGGCAATGTTCTGCTTATGGGGGATTTCAACATCCATGTGAATAACCCATGTGACTCTCTTGCAAAAGCTTTTCTGTCCATTATAGACACATTTGGATTCACACAGCAGGTTCAGCTACCTACCCACACCGGTGGAAACACATTGGACCTTGTCCTGACTCGTGGAGTTGAAGTTATAGATGTATGTGTCTCTCCTTATACCTCAGCTCTCTCTGATCACTGTCTGCTCACTTTCCAGGTGGTTGTATCTTGCCCAAGGGACGACCGCCAGGCTACCTATAGCTGCCGTCGTATCACCCCTGACATCACCACAGCCATGGAAGATAAGCTACCCCTGTTACTTGCTCCTTTTGCTGACTTCAGGGGTTCAGTGGATAGTCTCACCAATGAGTTTAACACCGCTTTATCCGCAACCATCGACTCTGCTGCTCCACTTGTAGTTAAAAAGCGGAAAGCAAAAAGACCAGCACCATGGTTCAACGAAGACACACGCACCCTCAAACGCGACTGCAGAAAACCTGAGCGCAAATGGTGCTCGACTAAACTTGAAGTCTTCTACCTCGCATGGCATGACAGCCTGCTTAGCTACAAAACTGCGTTAACTAACTCCAGAAATGCCTACTTCTCCAGTGTCATCAACTTAAACAAGAACAACCCGAAGTTCCTCTTTGACACTGTAAAAGAGATGATGTAAAAACAACCTCACAAATTGGACTCCTCCCTCTCAGCGAGCAACTTCCTGGAGTTCTTTGATCACAAGATCGAATCAATGAGAAAAGACATTGATGGGTCTCTTACCACTCATCTTTTATTTTTTTTATATATGATTTATTTTGAGATTTTCAGCATAACAGAATACAGTACACCTCATACATAAAGTGAAATTGAAACATTCTGTGAAACAAGGTACTAACAAAGGGACAGTTTACCCCGACTCCCACCCCCCCCCCCTTCCCTCCCTTAGAGAAGTATCAATGAAATAGGGTATAATGGGTTTTGATACAGGTATTAATGGTAGTGAATATCGGTCATGCATGCCTTAACATAGACAGAAACATACGTATACAAGTCATGCATGCTCATTTGGTTACAAAGACACAAAATAAAATAATAATAACACTAACAGCACTAAAATAATAAAAATAATAATAATAATACAAAAAAACCCAAAAAAAACGATGCTACAAACTACTGCTTAATGGGGGGGGGGGGGGGGGGTTATAACTAGGTTGTCTAGACAACAGGGTCAATATCTATTTGGAGAGATCTGACATGATCTAGGAAGGGTTGCCAGATTTTATGGAATTTCCGTTCTGAGAAGCGAAGAGTGTGTTTAATTTTCTCTAATCTCATAAAATGAAGGGCATCCTTTATCCATTGAGAGTGAGTGGGGGGAAAAGGACTTTTCCAACGCAACAGAATTGCACGTCTTGCCAGCAATGCGAGAAAGGCAACAAGCTCAGCAAAGTAGGACGGCAGTGAGAGGTCAATGGGAAGGACACCAAACAGGGCGAGTAATGGTGAGGGTTGGATGTCGGCAGATGTGATGGCTGAGAGGGAGTCAAAGACGCAAGTCCAGAAAGGAGCAAGGGTGGGGCAAGACCAGAACATGTGACTAAGATTGGCTGGTCGTTGCCGACACTTGTCACAGTTTGGATCAATGTCAGGGTAGATACGAGCAAGCTTACTTTTAGACCAGTGAACTCTGTGAATCACTTTGCACTGTAAAACTCCATGACGAGCACAGATAGACGATGAGAGGACCCACCTCAGGGCATGCTCCCATGCGACTGGACCTATATCCTCCCCAAGCTCTGCAGACCAAGCATTGCGCAAAGCATCAGAGGTTGTTGTCTGACTTTTGAGAAGAGTATTGTACAGTATTGTAATGGTACCTTTGAGATTGGGGTTAACATCAAGTATTGTATCAACGAGAGTGTGGGGACGGAGGGCAGGAAAATGATTACGAACAAAATCTCTGACTTGCAAGTATCTAAAGAAATGAGTGGGCCGCAAATTGAAAGTCTGAGTTAGCTGGTCGAAGGAAGCAAATATGCCACTAATGTAAAGCTGTTTTATTGACACAATCCCTAGGTCTTTCCAAATCAAAAAAGCCTTGTCAATAATTGACGGAGTGAACAGAGGGTTAGAATGTACTGGGGCCGAGACAGGTATCACCTGTAGCCCAAAGTGCCGCCTGAACTGATTCCAGATTTTAAGGCAGTTCTTCACTACAACACTACTGGAGTGCGTGGTTGGCGACGAAGACGGGGGGAGGCACAACAGCGACATCAGAGAAGAGGGACTACATGAGGCTTCCTCAACCTGCAGCCATGGTGGAGATTGGCTGTTGGTGCTGCACCAATGCAATATTGTTCTAATGTTTGCAGCCCAATAGTAAAGCAAAAAATTAGGAAGAGCTAGGCCGCCCAACTGTTTAGGTTTTTGTAGAATTTCTTTTTTGATTCTAGGGGTGCTTTTGTTCCAAATAAATTGAGAGAGTGAGCTATCAAGAGAATGGAAAAAGGTTTTAGGGAGGAAAATAGGTATACATTGGAAAAGATATAAGAACTTGGGCCAGTACATTCATTTTAATACAATTTATTCGACCAGCAAGAGACCAGAGGCAAGAGTGACCACCGCGTTGGACGTCTAGGGACAGCCTGGCTAAAAGAGGGAAAAGTTACATTTAAATAGTTCTGAATAGTTTTTAGTTACACAGACACCCAGATATTTAAGTGCTCCAGAGACGTTTCTGAATGTAGCTTTGAGAGGGGATAGCTGTGGCTGGCACGCATTAACTGGCATAAGTTCACTTTTATGCAGATTTAGTTTATAACCTGAGATATGCCCAAATTCTTTCAGTACTGTTAGTTACAAGGGGATAGATTTGTCTGGACTAGAGAGAAAGACCAAGAGGTTCATCGGCGTATAGGGATACCCCTATGTTCTATGCCACCTCTTGACGATACCCGCATCTGACTGGACCTGAGGGCTTCTGCTAGGGGTTCAATTGCAATGGCAAAACAGTAATTTGGAGAGAGTGGGCAGCCCTGTCGGGTACCACTGTTTATCTCTCTCTTTTT
>PIJE02000484.1:0-7500 GCA_002895965.2 Coryphaenoides rupestris
ATGGTTGGGGTAGGACCCCCTGGGCGGTGTGTGTGCATGTGCAGCACAGTATACGTTATGTCACATCCCCCTCCCGGCCGACGTGGCGGTTTACCCAGGGTACCGCTGGGTAAGCGTGCCGAGAGGAGCATCTCACAGTAACACAGAGGAAACTGCTCGCATGTTATTACAATGCGGCGTCGTCCTGCAGCGTGTACCTTGAGATATACTGTATACTGTATGTCCCCGGTAGATGCAGGTTGGCACAATATTACATCGTGTTTTACATCTAAAGTAGCGTTCATCTGAAAGTAGACATCACTATTTGACGTTACATATCAAATAGTGGTGTTATTAAGGATGGTGAGCACTACAGACACACTGTACTTACATTTCCTGTTTGAATTTATCATTATTTACACTTGTTAGCGTCCTGTGTTATCGCCGAATCATCCACACAAGGAGTTTGCACCGGGTTCACAAAGAGACAATAATTACATTCCTTCACACAACATGGCCGCTGCAGCTCTCCGTTCACTATACCCCTGATTCCTCCTATTCTCCTCCTCAGTCGGAGACAGAGGTGCTTCCATTTTGGACGGAAACGCCAGTGTACGCAACGTGTCCTCGTCTCCTCGTCTCCTCAGTCATGTCCTCTTCAGATCTCAGCTCTGTTTGTGTGGAGACATATTCCAGTATATTCTAGTGCCTATCTCTTTTACTATCTTGTCATTTATCATTTAACATTGTCATTTAGCACCCACAGACGAGACTAGACCCTGTCGCTAATCCACCTGCTAGAGCCAAACATTTCTGCGCTACAAAGCTTGTGGCTGTCCCTCGCTTACTACTGTCTCTGAATAAGGAGGAGCAGGGGTAAGGCGGAGGAGGAGCAGGGGTGAGGCAGAAGAGGAGGAGGACCAGGGGTGAGGCGGAGGAGGCACGGGGCCAATTATTGGTTAAATTAGGGCCTCCCGCCCTATTCTAGGGCCTAATTACCATTGTGCAAGGGTGAGGTGATTGCATTAACATCCCAGCTTCTCAGGACCACAAGCAACATCCATCTGGGGTCAGAGGGCTCCACAAATACACACACTTACACATATATTATATTATTATATTCACACACATATGCACAGACATGCACACACTTGTACACTCTCTCTCTCTCACACACACACACACACACACACACACACTTGCATACTCACACACACACACACACACACACACACACACGCTTGCATAAGCACACACACACACACACGCACACAAATACACACACTTGTATGCATGCACGCACTCACACACACACACACACACATGCACACACAGTAAACAAGCATGACTTTACAAAGTGGGTCACCATTAAAATCTGCTCGATTCCACTGAATTAATTGAATCCTCTTCTACACAATGCTAAGAAAGAAAGAATTATGAGAAACATTATTCTTTTGAACTTTTAAGTGATATTATCGAATCCAAAGATGTTTCCCGTCCAACGAAATATGATTTCTCCTAAATCTGAAAAGTAACAGTAAAAACCATATTAAGATAAACTAAAATGAACATCCTGACGTCTGCGTTGCATCAGCCGACAACATAGAGTGGTCTTTAGATCCAATTACCAGGGGTCTGTTTTCATGTGAAACACAGCAGACTGGGCCTTGCAGGGCAGGCTTGGACTCACAGCCATCACAGGGAAACAGAGCAAGTGGAAACAACCACATTGTCCTGCTTGCTGAATCGCTGCCGACATTACGTCATGTGTCTCACCGCCGGTGCATGTATGCTTCTATCTCTGTCATTCTGAGCCCAGTCGGCCAGCACGTCGCTGGAAGTCACAAATTCATGTCCGATGTGTCGTACAAATGAACACTTGGCAATTTAAGCAGTACATTCCTTGTGGAGCAGTTTGAATTATACGGGTGTAGCACAGTTTATATGGCCATTGTAATGGAGCACTATCCATCCATTCTCTTCCGCTTATCCGGGGCTGGGTCGGATCGGGTCTTTTTGTTCAGAACGGCGGCCTGGATGAAATGTGATGAGATAACTCGGCTTTGACTGAACTATCTGTCTCACGGCCTGCAGACAGCGTCAGTGCACCCCAGGGTGTCGACCGGTCGAGGAGGAGGAGGAGGCCGTGCTGCTGTCTCATCTGCCGCTCTGTGAACATCGGTGAGTTCAACACATCTGAGGCGGTTATGCACAGGATTGGATTGGCTAATCCTCTGCGCCTCTCTGTGCTGATTTACCGCTCACCTGGCCCAAATAATGGCTTTCTAACTTTTTAATCTTCTGTGGTTGTTAAACTTGACAAAGTTATGATTGACGGTGATTTCAACATACATATTGATCATGCATCTGATAAGTTTGCAGCGGAGGTGTTGAGCTTGAGCAGTGTACTCTGCAGGAATTGTTTTCATCTTTTTTTTCAGAAAGTTAAAGAGCACCCTTTTTTCCAACTTCATTTACTGTAACCAGAAAAATCCTAGAGCTTTGTTTTGAACGTGATAGATTGGTGAACCCTACCCCACCCCTTGTACCGATCTTTTCAAATGATAATTGTAAGATTTTTGTGGATAAGGTGACTGCAGGTCTAAAATATCCTGTGCACCCCTGGGGTTGACTGTCCAGCCAATATTTCTCTATTGAGCCAATTAAATTTCCTTGGAAGAACTCGCAGTCATTGTCTCCCTAATGCAGCCCTCCCTTAGTTGCCTTGACTCCTAAAATGTGTTTTTGACTCCTTAAGTCCAAGCATCCTTCCCATTGTGACTAGCTCCTGATTACCTACATGCTATTATTCAGCCACTTGTAAAAAAAAAGCCAATATCCTTGACCCATTGCTTTCCACTAACTCTAGACCTGTACATGTCCTGGACAACAATCCTATCTTTGATAAATTCCAGTCTGGTTTTCATGGAACTGGTGTCAAATGATATCCTGATGCGTGCTGATGCTGGGGTGGTTGTAACTGGGACTGCCTTTGCCTCCTAGTTTTTCTGTGGCTATTGATGACTACGTCTCCTCATCTGCTCTATTTCCTTGTGGTGTTCCCCAAGGTTAAATTCTTTGTGCTTCCCTTTGGTTTCATCATTAGACACACAGCTGTACATCTCGTTCAAACAAAATGACCTTAAGACATCTGAAATCTGAAATCTGTATCAGATATCTGTAGCTTATCTGTATTATATCTTCAAGATTATATATGACATTTCTAAAGCACTACACGGGCTGGTCCCACTTTACCGACCTGAATTATTGTGTCCCCTGGCCACAACGAGATCACTGGGATCCCTCAGTCCTACTGACCAAGGCCTTCTGGTTGTCCAGTGATCCAGGCTAAAAACAATGTTTTTCAGTTGTAGCTCCCACTCTCTATCTTCCCATAGCTTTTAAAAATGCAAAGTCAGTAGATAGTTTTGAGAAGCTGCACTTCTGCACAGTTTTAATGTCCCTATGTTGTTATTTTATGTTCTTTAACCTTGTAACTGTAACTCTTGTTTCCAAAGGCTACTTACTACGCAGGTCTGGGGTAGAGACCCCCGTGGTGCGTAAGACCCAGTATAATTTGGCCTTAAGAACAGCCCCTGCTGTTCGGCCGGCTCTGTGAAATTCACTGTGACGTCTCAGTCACTGTACCAGGCTTCACTGTGACCCGTTAAGCAACTGTCTCTGGAAATTAACCTCAATGACACCCCTGGGCCCTGGGTGCTCTGACGTACACACACACACACACACACACACACACACTCCTAGCGCACAGTAAACATACAGTACACACAAACAGAAACACTAAAGTGTGTGTGTGTGTGTGTGTGTGTGTGTGTGTGTGTGTTGTGTGTGTGTGTGTGTGTGTGTGCCCTTGGTGCACACCCACCGCCCCCCAGCCATGTCATGTGTGTATGGTGAACAGCCTGTGTATGCACTGTATCTAATATGTTCTTTGTATTTTTATAAGATGAACGATATGGGAAAAAATCCTAATAATATTGCGCTATTTTGTTTTTACAGATATCTCAATTGCAATATGTTTACCTATTTGTGCATGACAATTTTCAATTTAACAGAAAACACTATTACAATTATGATGTGACATTTGACGGGGTCTGTACCAAACAAACATGTTTTCTAACATCTGGAGACAAAATATAGGCCAAGGCCTCTCTGCAGCACTGCAGTACTTAATGTATAATGGTGTTATACATATTTTTATCATTTCATTATTATGCATATTGTGTTATCGTATTGTGTATACTGTGCCGCTCAATATATATATATATAAATTATCTTCTTGCTATTTTATATTTTTTGCCGACTTATTTTGCATACTGTCTCCTGCCATGTCTCACTGTTTCACTGTTCAGAATGGCCCTGTGTTATGATGTACATGTGAGAATAAAACACTTTGACTTTGACATTAACATTTACACATTTCATCCATGAAAAAATGCAGCTCCTACGGTTTGGATACTGCACTTGGCCATACTGCAATATTGATAATATTTAGATTAGTTGTTCAGCCCTAGACCAAGACAAATTGCCTTCTGGTCTATCTTATCTTATCTTGTCCCCAATGTGCACACATGTATATGTATGTCAGTGTGCCTGGGTGTGTGTGTGTGTGTGTGTGTGTGTGTGTGTGTGCGTGTGGTGTGTGTGTGTGTGTGCGTGCAGGTGTGTGTGCGTGCGCGTATGAATCCATTTGCAGGCTATCAGATGCAATGACACTGATAATAAAACACAGGGCTGAATGTCTTTCTCCAAATGTCACAAACACCTTTTTAGATTCCCGTCTCACAGCAAAGGGCGATGCAAATACCAAACTCTATCTTCAGAATCGTCCGCCACAGTTGGTGGTCTGAATGCTGAATGTAGACCACCTACCTAGATATATATAGATGTAATAAAGACCACTGCTATCTGAACATTCACCATTCATACTAACTTAAGTAAACAGTAAATATATAACACATTATAAAACAGACAGCACACAGTATAAAACAGACAGTACACAGTATAAAACAGACAGTACACAGTATAAAACAGACAGTACACAGAATAAAATGGACAATACACAGTTAATGTACATAAGATACATAGAATATGTGACACGTCACACGTAATGACCCACATCGCTGGTGATTTCAGAGGCACGTGTGTTCAATATGATCGCTCCTCGCTGGTCGACCCCCAGGTCAAATCAACGGCTGCCCATGATTCATCAGCTGACTCCGTATGAACCGGGAGAGGGCGGTGCTATAGTGTCCAATTGAAGCCCCTTCAATCAGCTTTGGGGATATGAGGGCACACATACACACACACACACACACACACATACACATGCACACACAGGCCCACATTTACACTCGCAGGCACACACACACACACACACACACACACACACACACATGCACACTTGCAAGCACACACACATACACACTCACAGACACACACACACACAGATAAGAGGAGCAAAGCAAATGGATGAGTTAGTACACAGACGAAGTCACACACACACACACACGGGCAAATTAATGAGTGTATGTGTGTGTGTGTGTGTGTGTGTGTGTGGTGTGTGTGTGTGTGTGTGTGTGTGTGTTTTTGTTCAAACATTGTCCACGAGAACCCTCGCACTCCCGCCATGTTTACATCTGCTACACGCTTGTGTGCAGCCCTGCATAATAAAACACACACGCGCACACACACGCGCACACACACATGCACACACGCACGCACACACACACACACACACACACACACACACAAACCCACGGCGGGCTACACCTGGTGTGTTTTGGCGCCTCAGCAGAGTCAACATGGCGGCGGCGGCGGCGGCGGCATGGCGGAGGGGAGGGATTAGAGGGGAGGCAGCGCAGCAGAGATAACATGGAGGGAACTCACCCAGAAATAGCCCAGAGTACAGCTCTCTACCAAGATGGAGAGCTGTACTCTGGGCTAATTTGTGTGCTTTTACACGCACAGGCTTTTTAAAAAAATGTATTCGATTTATTTATTTTTTGCTTCGCTAGCTATTTATGATGTCATTATGTGTAAGGTTGATGGTTTTTCATAATTCCAATGAGAAATGTGTCTTTTCTACATTCGTTCTCAAGGAAAGGAGGTAAATATAGAGAGCTTATGTTTTTCAATCACGTGCGTGTCGAGATACATTCCATCTATCCATCGGCAATTTTTACAATTAATCAATTATACAGTTATTACGACGTGTCTACTTTCGATCTATGTACACATCTAGGTTGCTGGCCACCTAGATGTGACAGCACTATGCGTGCTGGAGCCTTATTGTTTAAGCCAAGTGGGAGCGACGTCGTTATGTAAATGTTAGCTAATAAATCATACGCACAAAATAACACAACACTGCAATCTGTGTGACAGAGAGAGAGTCTCTAGAATGCTGGTTGATGGAGCCTATAGAGAGGAGAGGGGGGAGAGAGCTTGAGACGGAGGGAGGAAGAGAGAGAGGGAGGGAGCGAGAGAGAGAGCGAGTGAGAGCGAGGGGGGGTGGGCAGAGAGGAGAGAGACAGAGAGAGAGAGAGGTATTAAATGGCAAAATGTGTGTATGTGTGTGTGGTGTGTGTGTGTGTTTGTGTGTGCCTGTGCATGTGTGCGCATGCGTGTGTACATGTGTGTGTGTTTATGCGTGCGTGCGTGTGTGTGTGTGCAGGTCTCGCTATGCTTGAATTAAAATAGAATTAAGTATGACCAGGTTAGCCCACAGCTGCATTCTCAGCAGCTCTCTGAAGCCCGGATCACCCGGGAGCGTTCTCTCTTCTTACCTCCACTGGCTAGAAGATACGGGGACACAACAGTCATAATGATGTCAAAGTACTGCACCATAAGGCACTGGGTTCCACCCCCGATGCCCGCAGTCTGGCTGCAGGAGCAAGACGGCTACTTGCTTAGCCACTCATTCATGACATGTTTCTGAAGTCTCTATGGATACGAGTCTGATTTATCTGGTGACTAGGATCCAACAATAACAATACTAATAACAACATCACAACACGACCCTGTACAATAATGATCAAAATATAACCATAATCTAACTTTAATGGAAGGAATCCCTGTATGTATGTACTGTATGTATGTATGTATGTATGTAAATGGATTACATTTATATATCGCTTTTATCCAAAGCGCTTTACAGTTGCCTGACATTCACCCATTCATACACCGACGGCGGTGTGTCAACCATGCAAGGTAACAACCAACACGTCAGGAGCAGTTAGGGTTAGGTGGCGTCTTGCTCAGGGACACCTCAACACTTAGTTAGGCGGAGCCTGAGGATCAAACCAGCAACCTTCCAGTTGCCAGGCAACCGCTCTTACCTCCTGAGCTACTGCCGCCACATGTATGTATGTATGTATGCATACTGTATGTATGTATTCGATTCATCCGATCCACTTCACCCTTGGTGGGTGTCTTGCCGAGGACCAGAGGATTTGCAGTGTTGTCGAGTGTCCGGTTGTTTGGGTGAGCGGACCTCATTGT
>PIJE02000484.1:12500-97500 GCA_002895965.2 Coryphaenoides rupestris
CCCCCTCTCTCTCTCTCTCAATCTCTCTCGCTCCCATTAGTGGCATGTGATGGCTTGACGTCCTGTGTGTGACGTGAATTAGATTTAGCGTAGGAGGGAAGACGAGGGTGGCGTCGTTGTCCGCCTTATCTGAACACACGCCACAGCACACACAGCACCACACAGCGACCACCGCTGTGCAGGATGATGTGTGTTGCGTTTTACTGCAGGCAACAACAACATGTTATATTATGTGGGCCAGAAAGTAATGCCAGTGGTGCCAGTGCTGGTTGGTCTATGATAATGAGGTCATCGAGATAATAATATCCTCGGTCATCCAGTTTTATCTGAACGGAAATTATCCAGATAACAGCACCATTAATTGCGGCAATTGCTGATAAAATGCTAATGGTACGGTCAAACATGCTTTAATGAACAGAATTAAATTGAGGGTTATGGAAAACAGTCATGCTGAGAAAGGTGCAAAGTCCAAGGCCAGAGTAGAACTTTATTCGCTGGCTTAAACAAGCCATGAAAAAAAGCGCCAAAAAACTAAAACAAAGAAAACACAACGACAACAACAACAACAACAACAACAACCAAGAGAGACACAGTAATAAAACGGTCGTAGAGAGAGATGTATGTTTCTCCTCCCAAATGTGGACAATATTGGATCTATAATCTATAATCTAATTCCCTTTGTGGAAAGAGAGAACATGACCAAATGAGTCATCGGAAGAAGCTACGAACCTTACGAGTGTCTTCAGCGCAGCACGACACGCCGTACTAAACCTGGAGGGTGAGTCAACCCAGCCTGATCCGTCTCCCCCCTTATTGTCCTCCTCTCGCCCCTACGCTCTCTCTCTCCCTCTCTCTCTCTCTAACTTCTTCTCTTTCTCACTCTCTCTGTCTCCCTCTCTTCACTCCTGGGTCGACAGCCGGCCCAGGTGAATCTATTTCGATGAATGAATCATGGGCGCGCTGAATATCATGAAACGTAACTGCATCGTTCTGCTCACGTGAGTATGTGTCCAGAACCCCCCCATGTAGGTTCTCTCAACTCTAAAAAAATCAGACCACTTAGCCAATGCCGTGCCACTCCCCTCCTGTCCTATCCGGCTCGTCCTAACCCCGCCCAGCGAGCCGCTCGTCCTCTCTATTCTCTCTCCTCTCTCAACTTCTTCTCTCTATCTCTCTTTCTCTGTCTCTCTACCTCTCTCTCTCTTTGTCTCTCTCTCTCCCCCTCTCTCTATTTTTCCCTCTCACTGCCTCGAATCAGACAGCGAGGTGAATCTATTTCAATGAATGAATCATGGGCGCGCTGAATATCATGAAACGTAACTGCATCGTTCTGCTCACACTGGAGACACAGGAGAGAGAAAAAAAATCATAAAACTAGAAACGGGGCCAGCCAGGGGAACGGGCTCCCAGACCGCCAACCCCAAACCAGGGGAGCCACGTCACCACGGAAGCCCCTCCACGATGACTCATCTCTGTATGCACTGTGGGCACGTACCCATTACTTCTGTCCTGATAGACCACGTGTCCTGAGACCACTCTCTATGGTGTCTGTCTGTCTGTGTGTGTGTGTGTGTGTCACTTGCTCTCTCCCTCATAGCCTCATACCTTTGTCTCTCTGTCTCTGTCTCTTTCTCTCTCTGCCGTGTCTGTCTCATGCCTTTCTCTCTCTGTCTCTGTCTGTCTGTCTGTCTTTCTCTCTATCTGTCTCTGTATCTCTCTCACAATCTGTCTCTGTGTCTCTGTTGCACCTGTGTATTTCTGGCTCTGTCTCTCTCTCTGTCTCTGTCTCTGTCTGTCTGTCTGTCTTTCTCTCTATCTGTCTCTCTCTCTCTCTCACAATCTGTCTCTGTCTCTCCCTCACACCTGTCTCTGCTGTCTTCTCTCTCTCTCTCTCTCTCTCTCTCTCTCTCTCTCTCTCTCTCTCTCTCTCTCTCTCTCTCTCTCTCTCTCTCTCTCTCTCTCTCTCTCTCTCCCTCCCTCTCTCTATTTTCCCACCTCCTCCTCACATGCATAAATGAAAGAATGAATGAACACAAACACGACGGCGTGTTAATTGCGGTTGTCGTGTCTCTCCTGCTATCACACATAAGTCACAGTCAAGGACAATCCCTTTTCACAGTGGTGTGCAGTGTGTGTGAATGCAGAATAATTACATGACAATGATCTGTGTCTCTATGTCGTACTCAGTGGGTGACAAGGGCTTCATGTTGAATGCGCTATTGATCTGGCTGATCCCGAGACTATGATAATCGTAGTTACGATAATAAACGCAGTTACGGCTGACGAGACGATTGTTCGCTACAAAAGACAACTAAATGCAACCCCATTACATACACATATTACATAACCAACACACACAGTCGGGGGGGGATGGGGGCGCCCGCACACACACAAACACACACACACACACACACACACACACACACACACACACACACACACACACACACACACACACACACACACACACAGCACAGCACAACACAACACAACACAGTGTACAACACAGTCAAACAACACACAGCCCAAAAGAACAAATGTGATGCATTCCTGTACAGACTGCATGTATAGTTAATGTTGAAAGTGTCCCTGGCTGGACAGGTAAGAACCCCCGGGTGAAAACACAAAGGAGAGAGAGAGAGAAAGAGAGAGAAAGAGAGAGAGAGAGAGACAGACAGACAGACAGACAGACAGACAGACAGACAGACAGACAGACAGAGAGAGAGAGGGGAGAGAGCGGGAGGAGAGAGACAGAGAGGGAGAGAGAGGGGAGGGAGGGGGGGGCGTTCTGAGGTATTTTTAGTAAGCTTGAAACATCATTCTGTTGTCTGTGTGAACTGCACTTATATGGAAATTAAATTAACACAGCTACCCCTCACTCTTCTTTCTCTCTCTCTCTCTCTCTCTCTCTCTCTCTCTCTCTCTCTCTCTCTCTCTCTCTCTCTCTCTCTCTCTCTCTCTCTCTCTCTTCTCCGCAGTTTCACCAAACAGAGGCGTTTATTAATTAGCATGCATGTAGCAAACATGGAGCTAATGAAATGTTTTGAGGATTATTAGTTATTACTGAGCTCCTTGAACGCCCCCCCCCCGAAAAAAACCCAAGCCATGTAATCATGTTATAAACCATACTCATAAGCCATACTCTATTAAAATGTCCAGTTGTTCATGGTGTGAGGTAAATATTCTGATCATGACCCTGGGAGGTGAGCCTAATCAATACATTGACGTTAGCCTTTCTTAAAAAAACATTTGTGAACCGACGCTTGACTTTGGTTACAGCACTGAGATGCTGTTTAATCATGAGAACGTGAGTCTCTGAGCTTGGGAAGCAGTCGATTTCGTCTGTAATTGAAGGCGTTTAAGATCTGTATAATAAGCCCTGCTGGAATACCTAAATGCCCAATTAAACCGCGAGTACTCACTGGAATCTTGTTCGATTGGTCTGGGATCTTATCGTATACGAAGAACGTCGTTCCCGGAAGCTAGCGCGCTTACGCTAATTCATCCGAGCCGGCCTCGTCTTCACAGGCCAACCCTCCCACCTCACTCTCTCTCTTTTTCCCTTTTTCCTGCGTCGTTTTTCAACGTCGTTCCAGACAACCCTTCCTACATCTCATCTGAATTCCTTATAATATTTGATGAGGAGGAGGAGGAGGAGGAGGAAGAGGATGATAATAATGATGATGAGTAGTATTAGTATTATGAGCACCGGCTTCAATAATCTATTCAAATACAAACAGCCAATAAAAAAAAAACGATTCTACAAATGTAAACGCTAATTACAAATGGTCATTAATATACAATTGTTTCTCATCAGTATTATGGTTACAGGATGACAAGCGCTTCCCTGTGAAGCCTGGCTGACGGCCACCTGTTGGCAGCAGGTGTGTCCAGGTTGTAAAACCCATTGAAGAGGAATCAGAGACAGCGGGACGGCATCACAGCAGGGGAGGCGGGGGGGGGGCTCTGTTCGTTTTGCTCCCCGCTGCCTCGGAGAGGGAGTGTGGCGACGGGGCCAGACAATGTTTTTCACCCAACTGTGGAGTGTATGTGTGCTGGCCGGTGGCTGGTGTAAGCAGCCTTGATCGGCGCGTTGATCTAATCAATGCACCTCAGGTTAAACCAGCCGTCACCACACACACTCAGGAAGTGCTTGTGTGCTAGCTTGTCAACCTCGACCTCCTATGTCCTTATATTGGAAGAGCCCTGGAAAGCCGAAACCTTTTATGTGGTGTGGAGCGAGCGGCTACGCGACGCCAACCTTTTAGCCGTGACCATTTTGATGGCTGAATCAGCTCACTGCGTCTTTGAGGTCTAGGAGGATGGCTTTTTCCCCCAGTAGAGACGAGAGTATTTAATGTACGGGGTGGTGGTGGGCGGGGCTAAGTGCCTTATTGAACGCGATTGGGTAATTTGCCATTTCTGCTAGTCGCTACCCATGTCTTTGTGGTCCATCTGTTGCAACCCAAAGGGGGCGGCTGTGTTGTGGTTGTTCTACGGTCACCGCCGGCTCCTTCGATCCGCTAACAAGGCCACAGAGAGACCGAGAGCGAGAGAGAGAGGGCGGGAGAGCGAGCGTGAGAGCGAGCAAGAGATGGCCAATCAATAAGGACTTTAGAACGGGTCGATCAGATTTCCCAGGCAGGGGAAGAGGCCGTGGAATGGATGACAAAACCGACGGTGGTTCCTCAGGCGTTACATCTCTGGGGGGGAGAGACAGTAAATCCATTGGCGGGAAATGAACGGCTTACATTTTCCTTGAGGTCTTCAATACACGTTCGGCAAAACAAAAATTACTATTATTATTGAAAGTTTCATGTGACCTCAAGCAGCGACAAACTCAATTCTTCTGAAGACGTACAACTGCAGACGGAAGAAAAGAGTTTCTCTGTTGCTTTTCCTCAAAAAGCTGCCACTGAAATTCAAATCTTCCCCCAAGTCAACGTGTTGTGAAATCTAACACTTGGTGGTGGAGGAGGAGGAGGAGGAGGAGGAGGAGGTGGTGGTGGTGATGAGGGTGGATGATGGTGCCTCCACAAATACTCTTCTGTTATTTTGAGACCTATTAAAATATGCCTGGCAAGTGTGCATTCAACATAGCATGTGTTATGTGAATGAAATGTTGTGCCGGGGAGTTTGGAGCCCTATTTACTTGGAATAGCTTGCCCTGCACACACATCAAACCCTTATGTAGGTCTATGTATGCTTTCATGAGACTTGCACAGATGCGTATCGTCTCTCCTATATCCTCCCATAAAGTGGTGAGAGTCGATGTTGGCGAATGGCTTGTTAAATGAGCAATGGATATGGATATGCTCATGGATATGCTAAATCACAGTTGGCCCATAACAATCTGGCCTGTAATAGCCCTTTGAGACTGTCTTGTGATTCAGGGCTATACAAATAAAATGTAATTGAATTGAATTGAATATGCAAAATGTTCCCTGGAAACTGTAAGCTGTTTTGGCGAATGTCGTTTCATATCATACTAATAATACCAATGTAGGTCAACGTGCTTATATGAAACACTGTTCCCAGTACTGAAACCGAAACATGACCAAGCTGCCCAAACTCAAATTCACAGGAAAAACTGTGAAAAATGTGAGCAGAAAGGGCAGAAAATGGCAGGAATTTTTTTTTTACCATCGTGGTGAAATAGAAATAAACCTGAATCGTTCTAAATGACACATCGGCCATATTGGACATGTTTCCCAACAGGTTGTCTGCCCGCAGCTATGACCCCTGGTCGCTGAAAAAGCCGGGTCCCAAAAAGGTCAGTCATGGAGACTTTTATTCCTCGCTTTGAGGTTAAAGGACCTTCTGAACTTCGTTACGGTCTATCCAGCCGCTGGCTTAACAGTTGGCTCACGAAGAGCGAGACATGTATTCAGATGACAAAAACCAAGCCAATGTTGAGTTAGTGCTACAGCTAACCCTTCTGCTTGATATGAAGCCTTGCAGGTCTATAAAAGTTCTGTCTTTCTGATGGTCTGTATCTTTTTTATTTTATACACAGTATATATATATATCTTATCTTCTTGAATACATGGTCCTGTTCAACTCAACTAGTGGCACACTGAACACACTGCCATGCCAAGAGTTGTATGAATGCCACTCACTCTATTACGATCAAGTGAATGTTCTGGCTTCTCTGATTAGTTCTTGATTTTTTTTCTTTTTGATCCTCGGTCAGTCAACTCATTAAGGGAACGAGGAACGCCTGAGCTGCCCGGCTGCTACAAATGATGTCTGACAGCAGCGTTGGCTCGGCCGCTCTGGTGCTTCACTTTATATTCTGCTGTTGTGGGTTGTTGTATTCATGGCAGATTATTGTGGGGATTTGTTTCACGTTTTTGATGATGATGATGATGATGCTGTCATCATCATCATCATCTTCATATCTGTCATCATCATCTTCAACTCTGTCATCATCATCATCATCATCATCATCACCATCATCATCATCATCAGCGGTCTGTCTTTAGTGGTACAGATCAGTTAGTATCAAAGTGTTTTGATGACGAGTGGCACAGTGACACCTTGACACCGAGACCCCCCCCCCCCCAGCCGGCCTTATAAACTCCTCCTGCTCTGTGACCTTCTGAGCAGCTATTGCTCTCCGCTCTACCGACACACACACAGGACGCTGATTAATTCGCAATGTGTGTATGTGTATGTGTATGTGTGTGCGTGTGTGTGTGTGTTCCGCGTTTTACTCTGCTGTCGCCCGTACCGCCCGGTGATGGGCCGATTAGAGAATGCCCGCCAAACTGTCGACAAATATTCACCACGAAACCCCCGAACTCTGTGCGCTTTCCTTCTTGTCGGAGAGCCATCTGCGCCGGATGTCGTAAACATGACCGATGGAGAGGATGATGACCGTGGCTGTAAAGCTGACTGCTTGTTCTATGACGGCTGTTTATTCGCCTGCCTTCCAGTGTTAAGCTGATGTACTCTGAGATTGATTTTGTCTGCCGCAGGCCAAGCTGTGATGGAGTTTATCTGCGCGCACGGTGCTACCGTAGTCACTCCAGTCCGGCGTCAGACTGCTATCATTATTGATCTGTTTTTTTTTTCTCTCCGCCATGATTTTAACTGCTGTTGCGAGCAGCGATAGCATTGTTTCACCATCCACTCTGTACACGTCGTAAAACGTCGGTAGTCCTTTCAAGGATCGAAGAGGAAAAACACATTTACAAACATATATGGTGTGGGTGGACAGAGCTATTACTGTCACATTTCTAAATTACAGACCCGCATCTCTTAGAAACTGTGGAAGAGAGAGAGGGGGTGAGGTGGACACAGAGAGAGAGAGAGAGAAAGACAGAGAGAGAGAGAGAGAGAGAGAGAGAGAGAGAGAGGAGAGAGAGAGAGAGAGAGAGAAAGACGAGAGAGAGAGAGAGAGAGAAAGAGAGAGAGTGAGGAATAGATTGAGAGGGAGAGACAGAGTAAGAGAGAGTGAAGGGGATAGAGAGAGTGAGAGGGAGAGACAGAGTAAGAGAGAGCGAAGGGGATAGAGAGAGTGGGGAGGGAGAGAGAGAGAGAGAGAGAGAGAGAGAGAGAGAGAGAGAGAGAGAGAGAGAGAGAGAGAGAGAGAGAGAGAGAGAGAGAGAGACAGATTCCTGTCAGAGCCGTGTATGGTACTGCCGGCGCTGCTCCCTCCCCCCCCACTCATTGCCTCCATGAAGCCTTGAGGGATGGAGAGGCCGGCAGCACTAAGCCACGCCTCCATAAGAGCTCCTAGTTTACCACCAGGTGTGAGTGTGATTAGCCATTCCAAGCCATTTCAGAAAATGTCTCTTCTAGTGGGAGTGTCCACCCAGACGTAGGATGGAGAGATAAGCCTGCCAGTTGGTCCAGCCCACTGAATAATAGGCTGATAGACTGACATCTGGGTGGACACTCCCACTTGTGATGTCACCAGACGGTAGTCACGGAGCAATTTCGCAACAGCTAATCACGCTCACACCTGGTGGTCAAAATAGGGGCCCGTTTGTTGTCCCGATGGCATTTCTGTCTTTCTCTTTCCTTCTCGCCTTCTGGTCGTCTTATCTCGCTCGCTTTACTCTCTCTTTATTTCCCTCCCCCTCTCTCGTTTTTCTCTCTTTGTCTCTCTGGCTCTCCTCACTTTCCTTGTGTGTGTCTCTCTCTCTCTCTCTCTCTCTCTCTCTCTCTCTCTCTCTCTGGCCCTGTTTACTAAAGATAAATAGACTCTATAACGCCCTTTGATTCTAGTTTTGAAAAAAAAATTCCTCTGTTTGCACAAATGTGCTCACAATAGTCTCGGCCACACATGGGGGCAGTTCATCTCCTCTCTCACTCTTTCTGTCTTTCTCTCTCTCTCTCTCTCTCTCTCTCTCTCTCTCGCTCTCTCTCTCTCTCTCTCTCTTTCTCTCTCTCGCTCTTGCTCTCTCTCTGACTCTCACTCCCTGTCCTCTGTCTCTTCTGTCCTCTTCCCTCTCGTCCTCTCCCCATCTTCTCTCTCGCTCTCATCTCTTCTCTCCCTCCTTATCTCTCTCTCACTATAATTAGGATGAACAGATGATAACAGAAGGTGTCCTGCTCCACAATGTGATTAATTGTACAACTATATTTTTATGTTTTAATGAAATGATTGATCGCAACACACACACCACACACACACAGACACACATACACATACACAGCACACACCAGCCCGCACACACACACCAAACACCAAACAGGACTTGGTAAATGTAACCACTACATATTAAACTTACCATTTAAAACACTCAGATCCATGTTTAAGGGGGGTAGAGTACATCCAAATGCATCTATAGTACAATAATCCTCAATCTCATGTGAAAGTGTACATGCAGAGCACTACTAGCTTGCTCCAGCTGACGCGATCCAATGAATCTGTTCCAAAATGTAAACGACACTACATTGACACGTTACGTCATCCATATCCATAATCCGGACGGACTCCGGACGCGGACACCTGCTTTGAAGCGTGCGTGTGATCCAATCTTTTCCGTAACAGGACACCAAAGAGCTGAAGAGATTAGGCGATGTATGGAGCATATAGGGGGGTATATTTGGCGGCCCACTGACGAGGAATGGAGGCAGAATGTAATATGTCTCCCAGGAAGAACCATGCGACCCATCCACCCCATCCACCCATGACATACTTAGATGCCATCATGCTCAGGCTACTGTGTACAGATCACAGCAGGAGGCACGGTGCACACACACACACACACACACACACACACACACACGCAATGTATACACGATAATGTGACATCAAATTCGGCAATATTGAAACACCTCCATTTTAGAAGCTCAAAATGCGACCTGAGCAGTCGTGCAGGTTTGAGAAAAAAAAATGGACACATTGGGTTGCATGTAGGAGCAGATGCAAGGGCCGTGTAGGGTGCACAGCCAATATAACCACAATATCTCCAAACAATAATAAACTACCAGTAGAAGCCAATAGAACATTTATTAACAGCACTTCACATTGCTTGGCATATGTTCTTAGATGTCGGTAACATGATCAGAATTGCACGTCTGCTCTTATCCCAGCTAATTATGCAGGCAACTTAGCAATTACAAAACTCGTTCTATTCGTCTTGTAAATATGAATGCTCGAAAACAGCTCTATTCTTATCTTCAGGTACCACAGTGATATATTGCTGCCTCTCCTTCAACAAATGTACTCTTTGTAAGTCGCTTTGGATAAAAGCGTCTGCCAAATGCCCTAAATGTAAATGTAAATGTAGAACTACGGAAGAGTGTTTTTCGCTGGAAGTAGCAGACTTCTTGTATTCTGTTTAATAACTTGCATCTACATTCTACATTTTCCTCATCGAAATGTTCACACATTAACACTTTGTGAGACCAAAACCGAACTCTTTTCAACGAACTTCTGCTCACACTTTAAAGGAGACATATCATGCAACCAGGTGTGAGCGTGGATTAGCCATTCCAAGGGGTTCAAAAGAAACTGTGTCATCTCCGGTTCTGACATCACAAGTGGGATTGATCAGCCTACCAGCCTACCCAGTGGACCGTAGCAACTGGTAGGCTGATGATCTATCCACCATACTTCTAGGTGTACACTCCCACTTGTGATGTCACAAACCGGAGATAACAGCGGCTTTTGAAACCGCTTGGAATGGCTAATCACGCTCACCCCTGGTGGTATATAATAGGAGTCGTTTATGGAGCTGAAAGTGGAATATATCTCTGAATGTGATATATATCTTGGAATGCGGTCAATAGAGTGGCCGGTGAGCAGATGTGGCGATTGATTAGTGAAAGCTGATGCCAATCTGCACAAGGGTGAGCATGCCGACAGCTGACAGCTCACAGCCAATCAGGGCAGTTCTTTTGCTCCCCTCTTTGGAACACTGGAGCGATGAACGTTCCCAAATAATTGGACGATAGTATTTCAAGAAGATTGCGCAATAGACAAAAGTAATGGATAAAAAGCGTTTAGCATTTGCTATCTACCCCCCTTGTAGAACATAATACTAATGAAGCCGAAGAAAGCATTTAACCGGCTTGTATCTCGCATCAGCGTGCACACACACACACACACACACACACACACACATGCACGCACACACACACACACTTGATATTAACCAACTGCTAAGAGCTTCAAGATAAATCCTGTCGCGTGTTAGGAGGAGGGGGGAGGGGGCTGAAGTTCAAAGGCAGAACGGCTGCGGGTCTTTGCTAGCTCTGTGCTGCCGTTACACATGTGAGCATCCTTCCGTTCTCCGTGTGCCTGCAATTATACCAATTCTACTGCCAGTGTAGGTCCCATGGTCTTCTATTAACATAATAATATTCTCATAATAATAACAATAACAATAACAATAATAATGATGATGATGATGATGATGATGATGATGATAATAATAATAATAATAATAATAACAATAATACCAATAATAATATAATACTACTGCTACTACTACTAATAATAATAATAATAGTATTTAAAATGATGATTAAAAAGCTATAAAAATTTACTATTAACTCAATGCTTGCCTGCATTAGGTCTTACCAATATAGTACCAATAATAATAATAATAATAATAATAATAATAATAATACCAATAATAATATAATAATACTAATACTACTACTACTACTACTACTACTACTACTAATAATAATAATAATAATAATAATAATAATAATAATAATATTAAAAATGATGATTAAAAAGATATAAAAATATACTATTAACTCAATGCTTGCCTTTATTAGGTCTTCAGTTGGTTCTGAGAAACGTTTAATTTCATATCTACTTTAGGAACCAGGCAGGATGCTATACAGAGAGAATGGTCTTCTGGGGTTAAGTCATTGGCAATTTAGATCATTTGTAATTGTGCTCATGACGGCCCATAGGAAAGACAAACATTTCGGTAAGTAAAGAAATGAGGACACACACAGATACCGTGTTTCTGACATGAAGGTGGTACTGTTGATTTTCAACCGGCTTTGTATTTCGTTTCATTGTGGCTAGTCTATGCAAATGAACACTGTTTACCTTTCCTCCATGTTGCCTGCACCCACTTGGTCTGCATGGCGTCCTCCTCCCCCGCCATCTTACCCCAACTCATTAACCCCCCCGTCATTAACGCTGCTAAATGACGAGTTGGGCGAAGATTTTGCATCTGTGCTGAGCCGCGCCCCAGAGACACAGAGAATCAGCAATAAGCACAGGCATTTACCATGTGGATGGATAGAGATAGGGCTGAAAATTGGCAAAGTTATCCTTTAAAGTGTGTCATAATAATAATAATAATGATGATGATGATGATAATAATTATAATAATTATAGTAATTATAATAACAATAATTTTGCATAGTTAATGTTTTACTATTTAATATTTACTGTTTAATAGTAATAATTAATAATGATAATGAATTGCCTTTATATAGCGCTATATATAGTGAGCATGTATATACTGTATATGTGTGTGGGGGGGGATATGACTCCTCATCCACTACCAGTGTGTAGCACCCACCTGGGTGTTCTGTGCCAGAAGGCTCTCCACACACTGGCTTTCACCGTGGAGACAAAGGTGAGCAATGAAACCATCGAATCAGAGACCGGGAGATGATTAGAGAGGGCTATGTTTGGAACAAGAGCCAAGTTGGGAGTTTGGCCAGGGAGTCTGGGCCTCGGTTTAACGTCTGATGCAACGCTATAATTAACACTAGAAAGCATACAAACGGCGAGGAATTAAATGTGAAAATAAAGCAGATAAGCTTTTGAGGCTCTCACATATCCAAAATGTTAGTTTTGAACATATGTCACCGTTTTGGCTTAGTCACTTTGTGCACAGCTGTCCACAGCGAATTATCTTCATAATGATCAGCCTCTCTGGGTGTTCACCGCTGTTGGTAATGACAGAAATTGCTTGGAAACACTGCTTGTGTGCAACAGCTGCAAATTGCTATGGATGGGTAATGCACTGCTGAGTAATTCACCATTGCCCACCATTTCCTTTATCCAAAATATATGGACAAATATGGCAAAACACTCAAATATGGATATTGATATGACATTTCAACAATTGTTTCTTGTGAAAAAAAAACCAACAAACAAAAAACATTCAAACCTACTCCACTATCGCGAAGGGGTCCAGGGATAAGCAAAATCATTCGTTTTCCCATTTTGAATTCCCATTATTGGGTTTCTGCCAGATTTCTTCCATTTCCTGAAGGTTTCGGTCAGAGAGAGCAGCTGTCAATCTCCCTGGCAGCGGGAACTGTGCTGCCACCGTGTCCGACACTAACACAGCGATAGATCCATTTAATCAATGACAGGGGGCCTCAACGCCGGACAGGGAAGATGAATGAGCCCCAGCGATAATGGAAACTCTATTAACTCTATTACTTCCTGTTGGATTTATGCCCCTTTGTCTTACCTATAGGAGATGTCACTGACTGGGGTCCTGTAATGATAAGGAGACACATGTAAAACATTGAACTACACTTAGCATGAACTGTAAGGACAACAAAATACATGTAAACGATTAAACCTCTATACATGTGCATGCATTTGTTTGCCAGACACTTTTATCCAAAATGATTTGCGGTTTATCCAAGTAATTTATCCAAAGTGGAGCTGAGAGAGAAAACCACGCGTTCTTAATTAATAGGAAACACATTCAAATTACATTTGTTCCCCAGTAAGCTTAAATAATATTTTTTAAATCAAGTGAGATGACCTATATCTCTAACAGAAAGCACATGTTTTTAAAGCAAGTTGAACCAAACATAATTCAATTAAATTACAATTCAATTGGTGTGGGTTCTCTTCTGATATAATTTGTTTTCCTCTCCATTCAAGGATGTACTCCTTGAATGGTTAATTCAGTTACTTTTGTGCAAGTAAATGATAATGCTAATGCTATTAACACATAATGCTACGATAGCAAGTTTGCCATTGAGAGGAAGTGGTTCCGGCCACAGCTGTGAGCGATTGAGCGGATCTGATTCATCTAAATAGCCACCCTTTCCATATGTCACCATTGATCCCTCATAGGATCTATATAGGCCTACGGTAGGCTACACCGAGCAGCAGGTAAAGCAATAACAATGTTTTGAATGCACCTCGATACGTCACCCAGAAACCAACCGCCAGGGGCTCGGTTGACCTTTGACTGCACAACAAAATGACACCGTGTGCCTGCTGGCCATTTCTCAGTGTAATACATGGTGTTAACAATTAAGGTAGTTATGTTCTTTACCATGAGTAATTACCCAATGACATAGGTTACACAGTTGGTGTCACTGAACAAAGGATGTTGTGTTTGATACATTCTGAGCTGAAGTGACCAAAATAACCGTCTTGAAAAAGCCGCTGTAGCACTTGCTACGGCTAGTGCTACAATGATCACGATCAAGAACTTTAAGGTCACAAACACATACAGGATATGCAATGAAATTAAAAAGTGGCGATACCCAGTGGAATGTGCAACAGAACAAATATAAATAACCAAAGAATCAAATATCCACACTATTTACAGTCTTTACGGCAAAAGGAGCAGGTAATTCCACATTTTTTGGAATATAATAATCAATGCCAATCAATAAACAAAGCCACATAGATGTGGCTCCTCCAGGGACACAGGCAGGTAGTGGTGTTGAAAACTCCTGTTTATTGTAAAGAAAACATTACATGAATAGAAACATGACATGCACAGCTGATGGTACACTTGCGAGCATGCTAGCACTCCCAGAGTGTGTGTACTGGTGCCTGACTTAACCTGTGGTGCACTGATTAGGTAATACACCGAAGGCTTGTAGCCCCACCCACCCCAGACTCTCACTGGGCCAGGTGACACCAATTAAGCCAACCACCGAACACACACACACTCCCACAGCAGCATTTTCTTGTAGAACGGTCAGACCTGATAGAAACCCAGCGCAGGAGACCGAGGCAGGACACGCAGGTTGAAGAAAAAGGTTTTTAATGAATGAATACAGGAAAACAGGATGGCGTAGTATCTGGCAGGCAGACAAGCAGGCAGCCGGGCAGGGTGGATAATTAGAGGCGGCACTGTGAGAACAAGGAGAAAGCCATGAGACTATTGCATAACATACACCAGGAAGTCTCTTTGACTAATTGGAACCTTGAGCCGGACATGACATGCAAGTGAGTGTGCAACAAAGGATTTTCCGATGAGCGGATGGGAAGCGAGGAGGAGATGATGACCCACAGGTGTGTGGACTGAACAGGTGGAGTTAGATGATGGAACTGGATCGCCCAGGAACCCAGACCACACCCACACACATCCACATGTAGGCATACAGGAGCGAGAGAGAGAGAGAGAGAGAGAGAGAGAGAGACAAGTGGAGGGGAGGGCGTGACATTCTGACGGTTATGTAAGGGATAATCAACTGTGTAATGCACACCTACGTAAGGTGTAGTAGATTATCCCGCTTATACCATGATGGCCATTTGTCAACGCTATGAGACAAAAGCTTTCACACATTTTTGGTGAAAGCTTTGTTCTCAAAATTGAAAGGTTATGAAGCAAGAGCCTCCTGTTGTCATGGCATCGAATAATTCCCTTTTACAACCATACCGGTTAGTCACATGATACATTACACCAAGGTGGAGTAAACTAAGGTTATGACTCCATTGCCGTAAATCTTTACAAATTGTTACAATGAAGCTCGATTTAAGGTCTAAATGTCACACAGTATATTTGCTATGATGGTTAGTGTGTTCAAAAGAATGACGCCATGTCATGCAGGTTGGGCAGCAGACTAATTGCAATACAGTTTTAACACACACCACACAACATGCCGACCAATCAGAAACGAGTATTCACCCTGCCCATGGTATAATGGAAAATGGGTGTATGGGTGAAAGCGTATTTTGCTGTTGCCGGGGGCATAAACGCAACCTGGAATCCAATTTCAGTGCTTTCTAATTTTAAAATAACAGAGATGCCAGTATTGGGCTGGAAAACATCTGGCAATCCATTTCTATGAAACGCTGCAAGAATCATCTCTATTCTTTCATTGAGGATATAAAGTTGGTGGTTGACTTGGTTCAATTTGTAGCGCTATTGTCCCATACTATCCAATAGTAACACCAGGAGATAGAAAATAAGACACGCATACACACACACACACACACACACACACACACACACACACACACACACACACACACACATACATTACATACCATACATACATACATACATACATACATACATACGTACATACATACATACATACATACTGTACATACATACTGCCACATGTCGTATAGACACGCCTACTACTACAGAATGGTGAATGGTCGTTTGATTGCTCCTTATGTTAAAACCATCGACCGTAAAATATAGTTCAAACCTTTGACTTATGATGATGATGATGATGATGGTGGTACTGATGAAGATGAGGGTGAAGGCAGTGATGGTGAACCGACGCACGTCAATTGGTTCCGCAATGACGGATGACGACAGAGCCCAACGTGAGGGAAGCGCTTGTCGGGGGGGCGGGGGGGGGGGGGGGGTGAGTCGAGTCCGCTCTCCCCCCTCTCCTCCCCCTCTCCTCCTCCTCCCGCGTCTCGCAGAGCATCACACCTTGCCTCCTCAACCCGCTCTCCTCCGCTCCGAGGGAAACATGGACCACTGGCCCTCTTGCAAAGCTGCTCTTCAAAAAATCACAGATTGTTTTGATTTATGACATAAACGTGGCTCATATTTGATCGACATAGGGAATATTTAAATCTCAGGTAAGATATTAACTTTATTAGACCATGCATGCATTTCTCCTCAAATTGGATATGCAATCCTGTTTTCCTAACGGCTACGGATTATTGTATTGCCTATTTATATAGGATAATATGGTTTTGATTGAGTATCTTAAAATAGCATATAGTCCAGCGATATGAGCTGTGCAAAAAAAGCAAATACTACCCTTCATTTAATGCGCATTCTCTCATCCGATGTATTTCAACGTGAGATTAGAGCGTTTAAAATCTAACCTAATCTAATAGTCCTGACACCAATCTCCCAGATTACAGCCTTCTAAAGACTATAACAATACACACATAGGCCTACTAATCAGCCCATCCAGCCATTTAACGTCACAGCACTGATGTTTTATTTTAAATGACAAATAGTAATGCACATTTATATTACTATTATTAATGCATTAATGCAAAATGCATCCCACTGCTCTGATTTGTATTTTTGCTGTAAAAGTACAAGACACAAAAGGTTTATTTTCAACCGTTACCTCACTGTGTACAGTTTTTTCCGTTTTAAATCTTAAATTTTTCATGAGGCTGCCAAATATGGACTCAATCCAGTGAAGAGAAATAATCCAAATAGTCCCCAATATAGTGGAGGAGGGGGAGGGGTAGGCGGAGCAAACCGAGGGGTCTGAAGAAGCACGTTACTGCCCTCTGGTGGCTGGGATTGTATTGTGGGGTTTGAGTCAATGGAGACTCAGCTCAGTATAGACCTACTTCAATATGTGACTATAGTCTCATTATATATTGACTTTATTGAGAATGATGTGCTGTCACATGTCTAAGCCACTTTTGTTCACATTTTAGTTTTTTAATGGGATAGATACACAATTGAACTGCCGGTCATAATAATTCTCCATATACTCCATGTAGGCCGACCATATCTTGATTTCGTTCTATCGTGTCCATGTTGCATTATATGTCCATAATCCAAGCCAATATCGCAACAATAAGCTCTGTATTTTCAATGCGGACACATTTTACAGTTTCACATCCTGCATTTTTTTCTTCTAAATTCCTTTAAGTGGACCACATCCCTTTATGTGACTGTGTGTTATGTAATTGCATCTTTCCCATCACACTGCATCAGCCTCTCTGTGTTCACAGCCTGGCTGACTTGAAATCATGCTAGAGATATAAATAGACGTACTCACACAACACCAGGAGTATGGATGGGCATGCTGAAAGGACAGTGTCCATGTATGTATGTATGTATGTATGTATGTATGTATGTATGTATGTATGTATGTATGTATGTATGTAAGTATGTACAGTATGTACAGTATGTATGTATGTATGTATGTGTGTTTCTGTTTCTGTGTGTGTGTGTGTGTGTGTGTGTGTGTGTGTGTGCATGAGTGTGCATGCATCTGTGTGTAAAAAGGAGTGGAGAAGCTGACAAAAACCCCCCAGAAAGAATAAAAACGCTGACATTAACATCCCTGTGGCGTCATGACAAACAAACAGAAAAACTCTTTTTCCGGCACTCTGCAGATTCTCCCTCCCTCCCGCCGCTCCACAAACATGGACGCCTCTCCGTCCAACCCCCAGCACGGTTCCAAGAAGCGGGTGAAGATCCACCCCCACGCCGTGACGGTCAAGTACGCCAGCCACTTCCCCCAGCCCGGCGACGAGGGCTATGACGACGCGCCCTCCTTCGAGGACTTTGGCTCCTTCGCAGAGGCCGGCACTGGCTCCTCCGGCCAGAGGCTGGCAGCGGCGGGGGAGGGCAAGGCGGGGGGCGGGGGCGGCAGGACGTTGTTCGGCACCATGGAGACCCAGCCGCCCCGGCAGCCGGCCGCGCCCCGGGACAAGGGCGTGGGCGGCCAGCTGGCCAGCTTCGGCGAGGCCAACGTGCTGGCCTCCCGGGTGACCTGGCTGGCGCTGTTTGGCGCGGCGGCGGCGCACGGCTGCGTGGCGCTCATCACGCGGCTGGCCGCCGACCGCTCCAAGGTGCCCTCCCTGGAGCTGCTGTTCATCCGCTCCGTGCTGCAGGTGCTCTCCATCCTGGTGGTGTTCTACCGCCACGAGGCCCCCTTCGGTCCCCCGGGCTACCGCCTGCGCCTCTTCTTCTACGGCGCCTGCAACGTGATCTCCATCACGTGCGCCTACACCTCCTTCGCCATCGTGCCGCCCAGCAACGGCACCATCATGTGGCGCGCCTCCACCACGGTGTTCAGCGCCGTGCTGGCCTTCCTACTGCTGGACGAGCGGCTGGGCTACACCGACGTGGTGACGGTGGTGGGCAGCGTGTTCGGCCTCTGCCTCGTCATGGTGCCCAACGTGGCCGACGAGGAGAAGTCCCGGCTGGGCTTCTGGAAGGAGGCCTTCGGCTACACCATGACGGTGACGGCGGGCCTGACGGCCGCCCTCTCCATGATCGTGTACCGGGCCATCAAGGAGCGTGTGAGCATGTGGACGGCGCTGTTCACCTTCGGCTGGACGGGCACGGTGTGGGGCGCATCCACCATGTTTGTCATGCAGGAGCCCATCATCCCCCTGGACGGGGAGACGTGGGGCTACCTGATCGCCATCTGCATCTGCTCCACCGTGGCGTTCCTGGGTGTGTACTACGCCCTCAACAAGTTCCACCCGGCCTTAGTGAGCACAGTGCAGCACCTGGAGATCGTGGTGGCCATGCTGCTGCAGCTGATCGTGCTGCGCATGGTGCCGTCTGTGTACGACATCATCGGCGGCCTGGTCATCATGGTGAGCGTGTTCACGCTGACGGGCCTCAAGCTGTACCGGGTGAGCAGGGCTATCCGCCAGGACTACCAGGAGATCCTCGACTCTCCCATCAAATGAGCTCCGTTATTCCTTTGGTTTTTCTTTTTGTTTGTTTTTTCCGTCAGTCCGATGTTTACAGTCATGTGGTTCATGTGCACATTTTTTGAAGAATGTCTGGACCTCCATGTGTTGTTTTCGTTGTGTTGATGGAGGAGTGCCAATTGTGTAATGTCTTAAATAGCTGTAAGTTCAATAAACAAAAGAGACATGATGGTGAATTTATTTTTATGGTTTGCTTCAATGGCAGTTTGTGGAAACACCCCGTGTGTGTTATCAGCGTGGTACGTTTGCTGTGGTTCAGAGTATAAAAAGACTGTTTTTCTGATGCACCGTTTGGCATTGACAAGACAACATTCACCCTACAGCAAATTAATCCATTCTCACTCATTTCCAGGAGTTCTCCTCTTTTGTCACAGAAATGAAGACAGTCCACTTTGTATGACGAAAGAGGACAACTACTTAAATCCAGGGTTTTTTTCTATGTCCGTGGCTTGTTAATCAGTGGAGACAATCAATGAAATCCTTTGTAACCAAAAAAAAGCATGGAATCACGAAAGAGCAGTGGTTGCTTTTATGTAGTTAATAAGGTGCCTTCACTGTGGTTGAGTGTATTATAAAATAGCCTACTCTGCATTTCCATGTCATTTTAATGTGTTGTTTGGCTTTTCGTTTATGCACACTTGCATCATCTGCGATGTGAAATTGAATATCCACCATCGGCCTTTATTAACAGGCTACCCCACAAAGACATGCAGGCTATCTGCTTCTTTCCACCCCATTCTCTGTGTTATTCTCAAACTGTGTACACTCCCCCTTACTATTACAGTGTCTTACATATAAACTCCAGGGTGAAACGGTGAATTTGTCTGTGCTTGTCTCCTGTTTACTTTCGTGCGGCTGCCAGGCTAATGGCCAGAGGCAGTAGTGAACTTAAAACCCACTTTTTCTACAGAGCAAAAGGAAATGTGTCTGCTTTCTCTCGTTAATGGAAGGGAATACTGTGGTTAAGCCGGGAAGTATTGGAGAAAGGCCAGCGATCAGTCTCTGCATTGCGCCGACAGCAAAGCAGCACTAACAGAAAGAAAATAACATATTAACTACGCAGTTAAAGGGGACCTATTATACCAGCAGGTGTGAGCGTGATTCACCATTACAAGCCGTTTCCAATTTGTCATGTGACTAAAATCGTCATTGTGACAAAGTGACATCACAAGTGGGAGTGTACACCAAGATGTATGCTGACTGGATCAGATGACCTACCCAGTGGACTGTACCAACTGGTAAACAGAGCAGGTCATCACAATGACACTTTTAGTCAAATGACAATTTAGAAACGGCATGTAATGGCTAACCATGTGACCTGGTGGTATAATAGGGCCCCTTTAATAGAAGTGGCACAACTTGAACCCTTTTCCTGGAGATCCAGTAGGTGGCACCCATGAACCAGTTTGCACAAAAAACATACAAAGGATGAAACCTTGGTATTTGCTGCCTACTGTAGGCCAGGCATTGAAATTTATGTTGAGATTATAAAATGTATTACGGAGTCACAACCGGAACAAATATGTATACCGATAATAATCTATTTCAGAAAACGTTTGTGAGTGACAGATATTCAGAGGCACAGCGATAAACGTTGTGGTAAAGTGAGTCATTAATTAGGCTAAAACAGCCTCATTAAATATACTAAATTGAATATCTGCTATAAATCATGCAATTATAAATGCAAGCAGATTAAGTCATTCAATTACAGTATAGTTCAAAACCACCAACAGCTCATGGACACTATATTTTATATTAGTAATGGGCTATCATTATTGTTACTATCTCATTACGTTTTTTGATGTGAATTCAACGTTATTTTACAATAATTTTAATGGAGACTTATAATTCAATGCACCCCTACTGCTGCAGGGGTGCTCGCTTAATTGTAGCCATGCTGGCATCATGCATTTAAACGAGTCAGTGTTTGTAGTTGAGTGCCTCTTGAGGAGAGAGAGGTGACACACCGTGAGGTGATGCATGTATGTAGAGCACACACACCCATCTGTTAGTGCGGGACTTAGATTACATCCTGTAGTGAGCTGCACAACCTCAGAATTACTCTCTGCTTCCGCTGCGTTCAGCATCCCACGGAGGGCAAATCTCTCTCTCTCTCTCTCTCTCTCTCGCTCTCAATGTTCAATTCAATTTAAAGAGCTTTATTGGCATGGGAAACGTACATTTACATTGCCAAAGCGAGTGGTAAATACAAACAAAAACAAAACAAATCTGATTTACGATTGACAAATGTACAATTGCAGATATTCTAGAACAAAGAAATACGTAAACAAAGCTGAAATATTGCAATCAAATGTATACATATGAGTATCTAAAATATACTTATAAGGAACTAAATATATACAGGAACGTAAACTTACAAAAAATAGAATATGCAAAAAGATATATACCTAAAAAATAGAAAAATAAAATAAAATAAAAATAGAAAACGGGGGGAAAAAAGGGGGATTGACAGGTGATTGACTTGTCTTCGTGGAGGTTGGATTCTGCTAGATGCCCTTTTCCTGTCGCAACTCTCTCTCTCTCTCTCTCTCTCTCTCTCTCTCTCTCTCTCAAGCAGGGGGCAGCAGTCCGGGACCAGAGACCAATCAGAAAGTATGTAACGTGGGTAAATATCAGTTCTCTGTGTCATTCGTGTGCGGCTCTTTTTTTGTGTGTGTGTCGTTCATATGAATAGAATATACGCTCAGAGAGTGGGGGCGGGGGCGGCGCGGGGGAGGGGGGGGGGAAGAAACTAGGGGTGGGTGGGGGGGGGGGGGGTTAGGACTGACAGTGTTGCTGTCCAATCAACAGCGACTAAATCATTTCCACCAGCCAATGGGTTCGGAGTGGGGGCGGGGCTCGGACGTGGAGGGGCGTGTGTGTGTAGCAGCTTAGCCATCCCGGCTAACTCCCTGCCCCGATGTCATGCCTTGATATCGGAATGCTATTTCTACAGGGGGACCATTAGCCGCACCAGCATCTGCTCATCTGCAGACACACCGAAGGCGTCCCGGGCTGTATCACGACCCGCATGTTGACGTTTCCATTGACACGGCACAGTACGAGAGGGTGGTCCCGACCTGCAGTCAGGTAAGATACGGTTTGTCTTGCTGCTGCTGTTGCTGCTGCTGCGGCTAGTAACGCTATCGCTAACGTCTTAGCTCCCGTGCTAGCCCGTTGTCGAGCTAGCCGGGCTAAGATTCCATGCTATGCTCTGTGTGCTCGGCTAGTGGCATCCCCCGGCTGAGAGAGGGTCATGCGTTGGCGCGTTATCCCGGCCCAATTTCCGGCCTCTTCCTGCCAATGAACAGTTAACGGTCCCGGGGCGAACAGACGAAGAGCATGACGATAACAACAACAACAGCAAACGACAAGGATAGCAAATGCGCGAGGGTGTTGTTGACGAATCGTTTCACATTGCGATAGCCAAATGGAAACGGATACCCCTCAACCAGAAGGGGCCCCACCACCCCGTCCTTCATGTAACCGGAAGTCCCGCCCTTTCTCCCTCTCGCCGATAACGCTCTTTCGGAGCATCCCGTCCCGGGTGGTCCGCGGCGAGACGAGACGAGAACGCCCCGGGGTCGAGCCAGGCAGCCTCGGTAGCGCCGCCACTCTTTCCACGCCAACATGGCCAGCATTCTATTAAAAGGCTTGCTTTTATAACACACACACACACACACACACACATAACAGACTGCACCGGCCGTCGTGAATATCCCACAGGACCCTGCCTACGCTTCCCTCATCCGACTGTTTACAGATCATCTTTATTGACAACTTGACCTCACTTTTGTCTCTAGTCAACTGAAGAGAGAGCAAGACAATAACATCCATACACGACCTCGGTAATGTGGGCACACTGTTTTATTTCTCCTGCATTCTACTCCGCTGGGTCGTGGAGAATGCTGGGATGGCCAGTGCTACAAGTGGTCATTTAAAAGGTGTTTTTTTAACGCGATCACACACACCCCCGTTTTGTAGCGTATAAGCACATCTATATCACACTCTGTTGCAACTCTTGGACGGGGATGTGCGAGTATTGTGCGTCGACTCCAATGCTGTGATGTCGCGTTTGTGGCTGATTTTGAACCATCCAGCGCATATTACACATGTGCATAGAGGCACTATAACATTTATTTTTTTTAATTCAAAATATCTCAAGTCATTAGATTTTTGAGGTCATTGGACAATCGCTGCTACGTTCGAACTAAACAGCACAGGGGTCTTTTGTGGTCTGTCCGCCAAATGGGTGGTCGTCCTAGCCATGTGGAGGTGATTATGTTGTCAGCATACGCAAAATGTCACTGTTCATCACGCTACTGGTTGTTTGGAGCTTGTATATCATGTGATATTGTGCTGTCCTATTGGCTAGAGGTGATGTGTGTGTTTTCCAGTCTACACAATACCACCATGTCAGAAGGAATTGCTTGTGAAGTTGAGTTTTTAAAAAAAATCATCATTCGTCCATTTATCATATATTCATCATTCAACCCCAACATGCATTCATTTACACACACACACACACACACACACACTTTGCTTTAGTTTCTGCTACAGTGCCAATAAAGAATTGGGCTCCATACCTCTTGGGTGGAGTATTTTGCTGATTACTTGCCATTAGACCGAGACATTTAAAAATACCTTCTCTCATTCTATAGGCCTAGTCAATTAGTATGGAGTGAGAGGTGGCTGATTTGCAGTTGGTCTTAGAAATTGGCCTCAACGTCCTCGGCCTAATGTAGAATACCATGTCTCTTGTTAAATGCCTGGTTGTGGTTTCCCAGTGGCCTCCAACAGTCCAATCTGCCCCCATCATTCTAAAGGAAGAGAAAACTACAAACGGTGCAGATTTTTTGCTCAACCGTAACCCTAAAAATGGCTTAAAGAGTCTCCCTGGTAAAATAACAAGTTCTGCAGTCTAGCCTATTAGACTGCTTCAGCTCCTACTCAAGTTGAGAAATGATAGAAATCCTTCCCTTCTGTGGTATTTTCTTCCCCCTTTTTTTGTCTTTCTCGTCATTTTTGTTTCATACCTTGCTTTCATTTCCTCTATTTGTTTATGACCTTGGTTTGTTCAGTCAATGTGTTTTTAACCACAGGCAACTATCGCAAAAAGAAGAAGGCAGGCTATGCCATATATAGGCAAGATAAGATATTCAGACGGCGAAAACAATTTGGCATAATTGAAGTGTAATAGGGCCCCTTTAACTAGTAAAGGGGCCCTATTATACCACCAGGTGACCAGCCACCAGACATCACATGTAGGAGTGTCCACCTAGATGTATGCAGACTAGATCAGTTTACCAGTTGATACAGTCCACTGGGTAGGCTGGCAAACTGATCTCGTCAGCATACTCTAGGTATGTCCCACAAGTGGGACACTCCCACTCGTGATTTCATTTCGTCACAATGACAATTTTAGTCCCTCTTCTAATGGCTAATCACACTCACACATGGTGGTATAATAGTGCCACTTTAATGGGGCTTTATTGTTGGTTTTTGCTACACACAGAGAGCTTGTTCATTACCCATTACTGTGTTTCTATGGGTAAGCAAGTGTTTGTATTCGGGAGCATATTTTACTGGGGGAAATATCTGTCTTCTGGCGGTATTGATAATGTGTTTCAATGTTGTAGTTGGCAAAAGACACTGCGATTAAGAGAACCAGCTTCCTCGTTTTGGTGAGCAGTGGGAAGCGATAACACTTTTTGTTTGCTCGCAGCAGTCAATTGTATGGGGGGGGGGGTTCCGTCATGAAGCCAAAATGAGGATGTAGTGCACATTGCGTCTTGCGTTTACGATGTTGCCAATAGAGATGTAGTAAACAATCTTGATCATGTACCGCAGTTGTGTTCAGCTGAGCGGCAAAGATTCTTTGTCTCCTTGTTGTCTCTGTCTCGCTCTCTCTCATACATTACATGTAATGACATAGGCAACACATTAGGTAGATCATTTAGAGCAGTAAACATTTCAACATTTTCAACAGCTCAACTGGTCTATAGTTATAACAGTTAACTGTCCTGTGGCAAATTCATCGTGCGTAATTATTCTCCACAAGCCTGTAATTGTTTATCAAACACATTTCTGGATAAAACGTGGAAAAAGATAAACTAGGGCACTGCATTTTGAATTGCGACGGTTGTAGGTGCAAATATTTTTGCTGTCGTACTTTCCTTTCCTTGTCTCGCTTTCTAATTCATCGACCAATGACGTGGCGCCACATCACATCATTCTGATGCTCTGGAAGTAAACAGGAACATCATTGGCCAAAAAAAAAAAGATGCTATAGCCCCACAACTAAGTGACTTTGGCCTTAGAATTCCATGACATCACTCTGTCATCTGATGAGGAATGCTCCCTGCTCCCAACATCATCTCACACACACAAGTTCCAACACGTGTGTGTGAGCGCAGAGTTGGGTCCCAAGTGGCTTGTTTAGCTCCGACTGTGACAGCAGCACACGCCAGGGGCCTGTACCTGCCTGGATGCACCGGGACTAGGCAGATTTACACACACACACACACACACACACACACACACACACACACACACACACACACACACACACACACACACACACACACACACACACACACACACACACACACACACTGAGAGATGTCTGGGATGAGTCCCCCCACCAGTTTCCAAGGTTTACAGATCCGTTTACCAAGAATACTGTCTTCTTTCTTGGGTGATCGCTTGTTGTGGGCGTGGCGTGGTGGCTTAATGAAGACTCCAGGCCCTCCATGTTGGGTTTTTACTCTAACTGTCATCTCTACAACACGCAGAAAATAAACCTCAACCTGACTCCCTTTTTGCTTTGTGCCATTGCGTTGCCAACTGGGAAATCCCCCTGCAGCATGCAGCTCTGTTGACGTTTTTTTAATTGAGCTTTCATATAGTTTTGGCCACGGTCCCTGACGTCTTGGGATGTGGCTGGTGATCAAAACACCAACCAAAATCATATTATCAGGGTGTGTGTGCTGGTGGGGGTGATCGCGTGTCTCAGATCCAGGTGGAATCTCTGGAGAAAATAAGATGTGTTTACCGCCATGCGTTGGCGCCCGACGCAATACGAATGTGACCGCAAATCCTGCTATTCAGATTTAAAAGTGGGATTTGGTGCACAAAAGTATCTATCATTTTAAAAAGACCCTTGTTATTTGAGGATTCCTCTGGAGAGATGGTTCTGTCTGTCGGGAGGGTCTCCGGAGCACGATTTTGGAACAGGACACATGGTCCCCAAAAGAAAGGTGTCCAGAGGGTCCCCAGAAGACGGGTCTGCTGTAGTGTAAGGGACCACACAATAGATGTTTGATGAGGAGTGTAAGACAGATCCTTACTAACACTGGTCTGAGGAGAGAAGTAGGCCTATAGTTTGCATGGCTGTAGCTAAATTCTCTTCAATTGAAGGCTCTATTGTTGGGACTTTTTGAATCTGACATTTCCCTGTAATTGAATGGGAAATCACATCATGGACAAGGGGGAGATTGCAGATGAGAGATGGATGCAAACTAAACTACTTCCAGAAAGAACATCTCTTCCATAAAGGCCATAAATAATGCATTGATTATGTTCTGATCATTCAGAGACTCTTGCAAGGATACAAGACCCACCATAGATAAAGGTTCCTTGACTCAAAATGGAGGAAATTTGATTCTCTGCTTCATTGTCTCTCCTTGCAGCTTTAATAAATGATATCTGGGTCGCACGGCGATAAAGATTTGCGAACATCGCCGAGCCTAGTTTCATGCATTGGCCGGTATTTCCCATGCACACTCGGACACACAGGTGTGCCCCAGTGTACTGATGATGCTGTCTGATGGCCAGTAGCACACTACACTTGGATGTAACATTCGTTACGACATTCAGTCTGCTGAAATGTACAAAACACGGACATTAAAAATGTATAGATGGGCCCGCATCTTTATACAGTGTAATCCGCTTATAGTGATCACGTTTGTCCGGGTCAAATTGATCACTATAAGCGGTTGATTACTATAACCGAGATTTTCAAATTTTCTTATTTTTCATGCAGATTACCATCCAATTGACATTTGTATATATAATACATTAATACATGTATAAAGTAATTAAACGGACAGCTTTGCTATTTACTGGATTTTATTACAGCAAGTTAACTGAAAAATACTGTACAGTACGTACATTAACGTTACAGTACAGCTGTTTGAAACGCGATTCAAATAGCAAATTAAATGACAGCATTGCACTGTGTAGCTATAAATCATCTCGTTGGGTCGTTTGTGGCAGTTTGTCATAAGCTTCGACGAGTCTCCGTTTTTCGTTCAGAGAAAGTGACTTTCTTTTACCCGACATGGTGCGCGAGGTGCTGCAGCACCAGCGCTCACCAGCCGTTGAAGACGTGCACGCGCGAGCCGCTCTAAATGACCGTAATTTATTAATTTCTCCCACATATGTTATGTATAAAAGGCCCCAAAATGATCACTATAAGCGAATTATTTAAACAGTGTTTGTATAGGAACGATTCTGTCCCAGGCTTTTTGATCCATATAAGCGGTTGATCACTATATCCGTGATCACTATAAGCGGATTACACTGTATAGTATTTCTATAGAGTGATAAGTGATGGTCATCAAACCACTGAAGGACATATCTGACCTGTAGATGGTGTAGTTGGGTCTGTTGTGAAGTAGGATAAATCATAAATATAATGTGTGCATGTTCCTATCTGAAAGGAGCACTGATTACTTTTCAAGTCACATATTCAGGGAAGACTTTTTCCAAGTCTTCTGGAAGACGGAAACTTGGTCGAGGTCCATTGTAAGATTGGTTCAACATCATAACACAAACTAAATGCTAAAAACCTGTGTGTGTGTGTGTGTGCATGCGTGCGTGCATGTGTGAGACGAGACCCCATATAGAAATTAGATCTTGCGTTTCAGGAAACACTGGCTTGGCAGAATTTGTTTATCAGAAAGGTACTATTAACAACCGCAACTGGTGTGTGGGTGTGTTGTTTTTTTCTACAGTTTCGATTCTGCTGTAATTACCCGTTCATTGAAATATTGAAGGGAAAGCATCTGACCACCACGTGGTCCTTGGAGCCTGGTCATCAGGGGGTCGTCACCCCCCCGGACCTCTCGTTCCCAGCCCCCGGTCCGGTCCCCGCGTCCCCCGCTTCCTGTCCCACAGCGCCGGCTGGCCCCCTTTCTCCCATGACCCCTCGCTGCTCCGCTGCACTCTCCTGCGCTCAGAGGGCCTTGTAGAGGCCGGGGGAGGAGGAGGATGCACTGTTCCTCCCCCCTGGGATCTCCCCCCAACATGGGGTCTCAACAGTACCCTTCATTATCCACGAGGAGGGCTCCGCAACCTTCTTCAGGGTGTGTGTGTGTGTGTGTGAGAGAGAGTGGGGGAGGTGTGTGTGGTGTGTGGTGTGTGGTGTGTGTTGTGTGTTGTGTGGAGGAAGTACAGCGCTGCCTGAGGGGGCTGAGTGAGCACACAGAGCACACAGAGCACACAGAGCACATTCCACAAGGTACCAGAGCCCTGTGATTTTTAGCAGGCTGTCACAGGGATTAAGTTCCTCTGTCTGGCCCTCTGAGCTTGCTGCCGGCTGAGGGCTGCCGGCTGAGGGCCGCCACACTGCTCTCGCTCTCTCTTGCTCGCCGTGGACGCCTGAGGTAGAGTCCCATCTCCCCCCCCCCCCCATTGTTACGTACCATGAAGGATGAGCAGATTTGATCACGATTGGGCCCCCTAAATGACTTTTATGCCGGAGATGACAGCTTTACTTTGAATAGTTCAAATGTGCCATCTGTGGGCTTAGGGGCTTGTGTATATAGTTAAGGTTTTTACCATTTACCGTTTTCATTTTAAGGGCATTCACTGCAATGGGCCGTCCCGTAGCACTTTGGAAATTGCACAGCAAACACCCTGCATTTTTGTTGTCGTTGTAATGCATGCACATTTGTAATGCCCGTTGGTGGCCACCGGGGGAGCCACTTCACCAGATCTCAATTGAACACACGAGGCCGTGGTGCAGCAGCTGTTGCACACGGGCAGGATGTGGCCAAACTGTTATCTTGCGCTATCGTCTCTCTCTTTAGTAGCACGCCGCGCACACGCTGCACGGCTCTCCTGCAGCCGGTGTGCGCGCGCTGCAGTGCTGCTCTTGGCTCTATCGCTCTCTCTCTCTCTCTCTTTCTCTCAACTCTTTTGCAACTTTAAGTTTGAAGGAGAAAGGGGTGGGGGGGGGGGGGTGTCTTTGCTTGGGCTGGTAGTGGTACCCTTAGTGTCTAGACGGACGGGTTATGCCGTAGCCGCATGGGGAGCGGTGCGGAGGCTCCAGAGAGCACCAGAGGATTAGTGGTAATGACCCGCTGGATGACCGGTCACCGGCCGGCCGCACAACCACCGCCTGCAGATAAGATGGAGCTGCCGGTCTCCAGTCAGGGCAGACGTGTGGGTTAATAGGAGGGCCCCTAGCTTTATGGGAGTTGTTGCCGTCATGCGTTTGTTGGCGAGTTAATGTTCACAGTGGGTGGACAAACAAAGAGTGCTGCATAATAGATTACGGTCTTAGAACTTTTAATTTCATGAGGTTTGTAGTTATTGATTTTTATTGATTGAGGATGGGCTGTATACTGTATAGGCCTGTGTGTGTCTGTGTCTGTTTTTTCCATGATGTCGCTAATGAATATTGTTTGTTTCGGCTGAAGCTTAGTTTTGTCAACATGTCTTTCATGCTGATATAGCATACTGTATTGCCCTAATGGCTTCCATATTATAATAATCCTGGGATTAGGAGGAGGATCCTAATGGAGTTTCTACTTGATTGTGGTGTGTGAGGTGGGGCATCAGAGGGGCAGTAGGGGGAGGGAGGGGGGGGGGGGAGGATGTGAATGGACATTTCAGATAAACTTGACCCCCCCGGTCTTGGTTATAATGCATTGGCCCGGCCCTGCAGCCTCGTTGCTGCGTCCTGCAGCTGCGCAGTTCACCGGGAGCATCTGCTGCATAGCTGTTGGGCCCCCTCACCCCTCTCAACATCTGCACTCAGCCCCTAAATCACACTGGTGTTAATGGGCCCTCAGCACTCGGGAGGGAGCGTCTCTGGCTTTGGACCAGCCAATCTGCTTAGATCAAATGGTAGGATTTCAATTTGCCAAAGTGCAACATTTTTTTGTTGGTATAAATAATTATCAATACATTGTAAATACATACAGTGTCTCTCTGTGGAGAGCTAGTGGTGCAGGCCATGGATGTGTTGCAAAGCAGGCTGCTGCTGTCCGGCCCAGCAGAGGGAGGGAGCGGTCGGCTTGTCTTTGTGTTGGCCGGAGACGTGGAACACTTGGAGAGAAGCAGAGAAATAGCAGCTTTCATTTGTTGTTTGTCTTCGTGACGCCATGCCCTGCCATGCCTCTCTGTAGTGTGTGTGTGTGTGTGTGTGTTGTGTTCATTAGGTTGATTATGTTTGGAATCGGTGCAGGCGATAACCGTGGTGCCGTGGTGGGTGAGAAACACAGCAGTATCCACCCTAATGTGACAGCACTGTGCTGTGAAACTTAACCAACGATCTTCCCCCGCGAGAGGAAAATTAACCCCAGGCAGCAGCATATTAAAAGTTGGCTTAAGTGTTCAAATCGTTCATATGGCATAAACAATTTCGTGGCCGTATCTCAACGCGGCGACCTGGGTAATTTATCGTCGAGCTGAAGTTGTAATTAAAGCCGGAAGGCCCCATTACATGTGGCATCTAAATCCTCATTGGCTGGTTTTGTAGCAACATATTCCATCAGTTTCCACAAGAACAAAGGGGGGAATATCGGCAGTTCTGGTGTGAGTGAATATACAGTACTTGTATGAATGTATGCGTATTCCCTGGCTTTATATTCATATATTCATATGGTCATTTGACCTGTGTTCCTCTGTGCTGAAACTCAAGCATCTTGGCCCCCAGTGTGTTTGCTTAAGATCAGTTTCTTCTCGGCACATCTCTGCTGGCAGCTGCATCTGAAGGCCAGGCGCTACTGCTGCAAGCAATGAAAACGAAGTCCTTAAGAGTCCTCAGTCTAGTGGTCCGGGGGGTGGGGGGGGGGGGGTTCCAGGGGAGTGGGGGCGGGGGGGCAGGGGGACGAGGCCAGCGGGTGGACGTGGAGGAACTCCATCCTCTCCCATGACCTCAGACCTACTCAAACAGACCCTGCTGTAATGTTTGCCTCTCCTCCTCCTCCTCCTCCTCCTCCTCCTCCAGCCAACGTTGAGCTAACGTTTCTGTTAACCCAAACATGGGCCTGTTGGTTAATGTAGCCTATTGCTGATAACTAAATAGATCATAAGACCCTGTGTGTGTGTGTGTGTGTGTGTGTGTGTGTGTTGTGTGTGTGTGTGTCTGTGGTGTGTGTGTGTGTGTGTGTGTGTGAGAGAATGTCCCCTTTGTTAAAAGATGAAGTCACGTATTCAATGTGGTGGCCTGCTGATAAACTGCCACAGTCTAGTTTATGGAAGGACCACAAGCATTTGAAGACGGTTCTTGCGGTCCGAACTTGACCGCCTGTCCACAAAAACCAGATCTCCCACTTCCTTGACGATCGTCACTGGTGGTGACTGGAGTCTGTTGTGAGGTTTTTAAGATGTTTCCTGCTTTGAAACACTCTCTGCTCTCCGGCCGCTCCTCTCTGAGCTGACTGGCTCGGTGGACACAGAGACATGACCTCCCTGCACCCTCCAATCTGCTCCTCTGTCATCTTCCTCCATCCCGGCCGGCAGCTGATGTTTGATCATGCGTTACACAAAAGAAAGCGTTGGACCAATTAAACTATTGTCCGGTCATCTTTCTTGTCTTGTTTGGTTCATTTTGAGGCAAAGTGCGGTGCATTTAATATTGGCAATTGCTGAGCTGTATTGAGCGGTTTAAACATTACATTCTCTCCGGCGAATCGATGTACCTGCACTCGAGATGACTGACGATAATATCGGCCTTCTGTTTCTCATTACCTTTTTTTTCTTCACTTTTATAGGTCAACGGAACAGTGTCTGCATCTTCTGAAATTCTCAGCTTTGATGCAGTACAGGTATTGTCTTTTCATTTAATCTTCAGACGGGTAATTTCTGGATAAATGCTAATTTCATGCTCAGATATTTCAGCTATTTAGTCATTGGCGAATAGCCTGGTTGGGATGAATGTGAATAGGAAACTGTAGACTTTGGCTTGGCAGACAAACTGTATATATGGCTAATAAGGTGGCTATTAACACAAGCAACCTGCCACCCCTAATAACCTGTATGGTTTATGATATGTGTAACCGCTGTTTAACAAAAACCAAGAAGAGGTCTGGCTATCTCCACCTCATCAGAATAGCCTAGCGGAAGTTGTTCTTGTGATTGTGGTTTCAGTCTCTATTTCACGTCAGCTACAGCCATATTATTTCAGGTGTGACCAAAGCTAGGGGCGTATTGAAAAATTGATTGTGGAAGAATCGTGATTCTTACCTTCTATGGTCCTGAATCGATTCACAACTTCCAAAAATGTCCCCTTTGTCTTTCTTGGGTGTGCCTTTTGTGTGTTTACATTATTGTTTCGTTGATCAGTTGGTATATATATATATTTTTTTAAATCTAAAAACTCTATAATCTTGAAGACCGCCTTTCTTAGTGCACATTGGACTGCACTACATCATCATTAGCAGGCCTACCCCTGTGTACTGAATCAAGAATCGATGTTGAATCGAGTCTATTTTGAATCAAATCTATCTTTTATCTCCCCAACCCCCCGCCGGCAGCTCGCCTAGTCAAGGATGACGGAAGAGGTGATTGTCATTGCCAAGTTTGACTACATGGCCCAGCAGGACCAGGAGCTGGACATCAAGAAGAACGAGCGGCTGTGGCTGCTGGACGACTCCAAGTCCTGGTGGCGCGTCCGCAACGCCACCAACAAGACGGGCTTTGTGCCCTCCAACTACGTGGAGCGCAAGAACAGCGCCAGGAAGGCCTCCATCGTCAAGAACCTCAAGGACACGCTGGGTAAGAAAAACATGGCTGCCTTCTTCTCATGTGCAGGCCTTATGCCAAGTTGGCTGCTATTTGACCCCAGACTCACTTTATTGGCCAACCTTGCATATTGATAAACTTTTGAAGCACTAGGAATGGAGCGTTTGCCTAAAGAATGTAGAAAGGATTACATGGATGTAGAAGTATGACTGCAAGGTCAAGCGTGTTTCGCAGAGAACACGCGTGCTTGGACGATCACAGAGATTTCCCTTTTGTGCTAACTCCATCGTGCGATGGCATCCCGGGCCCCTGTGTATATTTTCTGTGGTGGAACCAGAACTGAACCGGCACAGGTGCTGCTGCTGCGTCGGTCCTGTCAACACCACGGTAGCATAGCTCCACCGCGCCGCCGCTGGCTGCCAAAAGGCCTGTTCTACTGGAGACCCATCCAGACAAATTGGGGTGTGTGTGTGCGTGCGGGCCAAGGTTACCATTTATCATAACTTAATTCCTTTTGCTGAAAGACATTCATGATAATTGGATGGGCACACTGACTGTTGGCATCCAGTCAGCCACAAGGCCAGTCCTCTCTCTCTTTCTGTCTCTCTGTCTCGCTCTCTGTCTCTCTCTCTGTCTCTCCGTCTTTCTCTGTCTGTCTCCTTCTCTTCGTCTCTGTCTGCCTCTCTCTGTGTCTCTGTCCCTGCCTCTCTCTCTGTCTCTGCCTCTTCTCTCTCTCTCTCCGTCTGTCTCTCTCACGCTCTTTCTCTCTTACAAGCCCAAGTAGCACATTTTATTTTGAAAGCTGTACCGTCTGCCATGTGCTCTTGTCTGTGTCTCATCCAAATGGCACGATTACGTTCACGTATGTTGACCCAACATGTCAACTAGGGCTGGGTATCGCCACTGATTTCCCAAAACGATTCAATTCCGATTCACAAGGTCCCGATTCGATTCTATATCGATTCGATTAGGGATATTTTAGTTACAATACCAATTTTGCTTGAATATGAAAGATTCTCAGAGAACTAATGTTGTAAATGGTACAAGGAACCCTCCAACCTGTTGCATTATTACAAATATCAATGTTTACATTAAGAATTGACCCCAAAGCAGTAACATGAATGTACTTTTTATTCAACATGACATGACATTGACCGTGCAACTCAGACACTACTAGTGCTTTCATTAGTGCAGACAGTGTAAATAAAGTGCAAAAATACGCTTTTGCATATTGCACATCTGGGTGATGTCTCAGTAAGTGGTTTCGTAGGTTTGTGGTATTTCCATAATATTTCACTAGGGATGCACCGATACCAGTATTCGGTATCGGTCCAATACCGTGCTCATGTACTTGTACTCATTAAACTACTCCGATACAACCGCACCGATACCACTTTGGCAACGCAACGTTAACCTTGTAATATTCTTAGCCAAGGAATATTGAAATAAAGAGATGCAACCGAGTTGTCGTTTATGGATGTTTAATAGCAACTGCGCATGGTACCGAGCATGGGCGTAGAATTTAGTGGGGACGCTGGGGACATGTCCCCACCAATTAACGGAGCACCCCCCCCCCCCCCATCAGAACCGCAAATTAACGTAGCACCTCCCCCCCCCCATCAGAACCGCAAATTAATGGAGCACCCCCCGATCAGAACCGCAAATTAATGGAGCACCCCCCCCCCATCAGAACCGCAAATTAACGGAGCACCCCCCCCCCCCTCCATCAGAACCGCAAATTAACGGAGCCCCCCCCCCAGACAAAAAATAACATGTTTTCAAAGTCATTAGAACTGTAATGGTTTTATTAAGTACTCGTATCGGCAAGTACCGAAATGTAAGTACTAGGTGCATCCCTATATTTCACCTCCACTTTGCACAGCTTACGTATGGCTTTGCTTTTGTCCAGCTCTTCTTTGTCGTCATGTTTTTTTAAAACCGAAATGCAACCAGACATCTGCCTTTAGACCCGGCAGTGAGTTCAGTGGAGCAGCCCCCGCCATGCTTTCAGATTCAACTGTGTTGAGAGATCTCGTTGCGCGAGATCTAGCCAATTCTCGTCGCGCAATATCTGGCCACGAGATCTCGTTGCGGGTTGAAGCTGCAAGCAGGAAAAGGCATAAAAGATCAATCTCGGGATTTATGAATTGATAATCGCTCATTCAAATGAAGATCGACTCTGATTTGAACCCAGCCCTAATGTCAAGACATGTGTGATATCCTCACCGCTTCCCCTTGTGCAGGAGCTTATAGAACACAGCTCGTGTACATTTAGATTTTGTGCGGCCTGGCCTTTTCCTCCCTCGACCGCACACACCAACTGAAATACGCTCGGCCTTAACCAATGCAAATCACAAAATGTCTCTCAGTAAGTGACGGTTTCATTTGCATGCAGTCCGTGCCGCCACAAATTGTAATCAGGGTAAAAACTCTCAATGCGTGTCATTGATCTCTCCATCATATTGTTTATCATAAAAGGCATTGCATCATCGAGCGTGGCTATAATGTATTGACCGGCGATCGTTCCGCCTCGTTTCATCCAGGCCAGCCCATTGTTGCCGTGACGGTGCCTTTCCATTGAGCAGCATGGATGTTTAGGGCTCCTATACAACCACGGTCTTATTGAACGAACGTGGACATGTGTTTGCGTTTAGATATGCGTATCACGTATGCACATATGTAATCACTGCAGGAACACGGGTGCCAGCAGTACAGCTCGCATCGGATGTACCAGACCCGGTTGCCAGAAATGCAGAACAGAGAGGGGTGGTGGTAGTCCATTTATTATTCTGCTGCCAGAATAACGGTGGTGGTGGTGGTGGTGGTAGAAGTAGGGATATTAGATCAATATCGTCACACAAGACTTGAGTGTTATCGTAATATGCAGCACATCAGCCACCAGCCAAATGCTGGTAAGATGTGCAAGTGGCTGGTGGATTTGTTTCAGTCACCAGACAAAAATCTGTGGAGGTCCATTGGGAGGCTGGTACAATTTGAACATTCACCCGCGATTTGGCTGGTGAACCGAAAAGTAAATGTTGTACCCCGGTGATATGGCATAGCCCTAAGTGTTTCTTTGTGTTTCCTAAGTGTCTTTTCCTGGTATTTGCATTACAGTATGGTTATGTCATTTCCTGCGCTAGCTATTCTGTTATAGTGCCGCTCCCCACTTAGTCATGATATTCACACTACTGGCGATTATTTATATATTATTTAACAATCTCATTGTGTTGGAGTATGAAAAAATAGGCTTTACAACGTTTATATATATATTATAAAGACGATTTATTTATTCAATTAGGCCTACCAGGAAACATGACATGTCATATCACTATGGAGATATTACATGACCTATATCTGGAGAGATGGTATTGGTCATATCCCCCAGCCCTAGGTAGCAGAGAGGGGAGGTAGGGCTGCCCTATTTGCACCTCCACCTCCACCTCTACTCAGATCACACACACACACTTTCTCACTGCGGTCACACTTTCTCATGGCGGTTAAGGCTCCACCTTCTGGTTGCCATGTGGAAGGACACAGCTTTGGGTGCTTATGATGACACACACACACACACACACACACACACACACACACACACACACACACACACACACACACACACACACACACACTCGACGTCATGACGTGACAATAAAGAGTTGTTTGCCGAGCACATGTGAGTAGGACTCTTCCTTCCCGCTCGGGGGGCAGAGGTCGACCCGAGAGTGATGTGTTGTGGTGAGCTCCGTGCCGAGCAGGTGACGTGAGGTCATGCACACATTTTATTTTCCCCTTTCTTCTCTCGTTTTCTCTTTTTCTTCTTTTCTCTCTCTGTTTCCCTTTCATTTTTCGCTGGTCTGTCCTGTCTGCCTGTCCGGTTTTCTTTCTTAACAATAGAAAAAGTCAGTTACAGCCATCGGCAGTTTATTTGCGGCACACAAAAGACTCGCAGAGTGGAAGTGTGTGTGTGTGTGTGTGTGTGTGTGTGTGTGTGTGTGTGTGTGTGTGTGTGTGTGTGTGTGTGTGTGTGTGTGTGTGTGTGTGTGTGTGTGTGTGTGTGTGTGTGTGTGTGTGTGTGTGTGTGTGTGTGTGTGTGTGTGTGTGTGTGTGTGAGAGAGAGAGAGAGAAGGGGTCACAAACTCCCAAGTCGAGGGCCGTATATGTTTATATTACAACCCCTCCCCGTCCCCCCCAACAGGATGTTAGTGCTAGTCTGACTGTTTTTTTTAAATCCCATACATAAATACGCGGATATTAAAACCTAAGGGTTTTAAAATTGATCGGGGGGACATTGTATCCATGTACTGGCCGTTGTGTGTAGCTGGTGTGGTAGTGCTTGTGTGTGTGTGTGTTATGCTTGTGTAATGGACCACAGCTGTGAGATTCCCACCAAACTCACCTGTCACACTCCCCCTTGTACAGAGGTCACATGATCCCTGGTAAACAGCTGTCCTCCTCACACACTCAGACACACAACACACACACTCGACGACTCACACTAGTCACAAACACACACGCTCCCGCAAGTCTTTTGTTAAAAACTAAACTACGATGAGATTCTGCTTTAGAATAGTTATTTGGACGACTGGTAAATATTATTATTTTTTTCATAAGTCATGGGTGTTGTTAGCTAGCCTGGTGCGGGTTAGTGGGCGTCCGACACGGTCCCTGCGTTCGTTCACGTGTGTCTGTCCTGTTGGATTCCTGTTGACTGGGGTTTGTTTAAAGTTATGGTGGACGTTTCCACGGGCAACGGTAATGCGCGGCGCCCGCTGACTCACTAGCATGGAGTCAGCGGCACAGATTCCACGAATGGTCTATCTGCTCAGAAAGGCCCTAGATTTCTTCCTCTCCTCCTCCTCCTCCTCCCATCTGCCGCCGAGAGATGACGAAATGGCTCCCCTCCTTAACCCCCCCCCCACTCCCCCTTTCTTCTTCTTTGTCCTCTCTTTTCTGTCCCTCTCACCCTTTTTTGTTTCTTTCTATATCTTGGTTCCTCTTTCACTCTGGACCCCCCTCTTCCTCCCCTCCCCTCGCTCTCTCCCTCCCTCTCTCTCTCTCTCTCTCTCTCACTCTCTCTCTCTCTCCCTCTGTTGCTCGCCCTCTCCATGAGGCCTCCGTACTCTTGTCTTCCACACTTGGACTGGAGGCCTCCTCTGCCACGCTCCGATTGGCCAGCCCCGGATCACATGGTCGGGGAAGAGGAGGAGGAGGAAGGAGAGGGAGTAGGAGGGGGGCCTACCCGCCCCGCTCTCTGGGTGTTCACATGGAATAACTCCACAGCTGCAGAGGGAAGAGAGGTTGGGGCCGGGAAGGAGAGGGAGGGAGCGAGCGAGCGAGAGAGAGAGGGAGAGAAAGGGGGGGCGAGATAGAGGAGCAGAAAGAGAGAGAGAGAGAGAGGGACGCACACACAAAATGGACATGGCTAACCTATTCAAACACTTCTTTCGTGAGTTACCCATTTCTTTCTTGTTTTGGCACACTTTTCCTCTTTTGCTAGTTCCTCAGTTTGCCTCAACTGTGTTGCCGACTCGTTTCGCGGGAGGCGGGGGAGGGCGACAGAGAGCCTATATCCTTCTGAAGTTTGAACTGTCGGTTTTTCTTTCTTTCTCTACCTCCATTCTTTCCGTTCTTTCTTGCTTTTTAGCAATCTGCCCCCCCCCCCTCCCTTTACCAACCCATGCCTGTGAGTTTTTTGATGGCTTGCCTGCCGACTGTATGCTAATGAGAGTGTCGTATGTGTCTCAGTTTTATGGAGGGATCGGTGTGCTAGCTAGCTTGTGTTGGGGGCTAAACGGACAGAGAGAGAGAGAGTGTGTGTGTCGGAGTTTTTTTTCTAGGGCTGCGTCTGAACCAGCCGCTGGACAGACGGGGCGGGTGTGCTCTTGAAAAGCCTTCTGCTTTTACTGCAAGCCTGTTATTGCCTCAGCATTTCTTTCCTCCCTCTCTCTCTCTCTCTCTTTCTGTCTCTGTCTCTCTATCTCTCGGTCTCTCTGTCTTTCTCTCTCTCTCTGTATCTCTCTATTTTGCGTTTTGGCCATCATAATCTTCTTGTTTTGTGACCGGTTGGGAGTTTTCAAACTTTTAGTTGAGCTCTTGTTTAACACACACACACACTTACACTCACACTCACACTCACACACACACACACACACACACACACACAGGTCCTTCCCTTTTTATTCTCCTTAGTGGGCCGTGGCGCGCTGGATTATATTATCATGCTTGGAGAGAAAGATCACCCCTTGGAGAGAAAGACCCCCCCCACCCTAAACTACCCTCTCATCCATATAGGAATATCTAGAGATGCTGTCCTCTTCAGCCTGTTTTCTGTTACGCTGCTGCGCTAAGGGTGGGCTAGCTTCTAGTTCTGAGAGGGGGGGTCTCGCTCGCTCACACACACACACACACACACACACACACTTGGTGATTCTGAATTAATAACCTACAGTGGAGTGTGAGTGTGTGTGTGTGTGTGTGTGTGTGTGTGTGTGTGTGTGTGTGTGTGTGTGTGTGTTGTGTGTGTGTGTGTGTGTGTGTGTGTGTGTGTGTGTGTGTGTGTGTGTGTGTGTGTGTGTGTGTGTGTGTGTGTGTGTGTGTGTGTGTGTGTGTGTGGAACACTGTCGTCATTGTGTGTGTGTGATGAGGTCGGCGTGGTGGGGGCTGTGCTGATGGATGGGGTGGGGGGGGCTTGTATCTGCTGTACACTGGACTACCTCCTCACCGCTTATCACAGGAATGTCGCTGGCTGGCCACTTCCGCAGCCCACGGATACTTCACCCTCCCCTGCCGGTGCCCCCCAACACCCTAATCACACCTTGTAACTGTCGAGTGGTGTCCTCTGTCTTCTGGAGGGTGTGTGTGTGTGTAGGCCGTGTGTGTGTTCACCGAGAGGGTTGTGATCAGCTAACAAACCCTGCAACAGCAAGCCTTGCTCTCTCTCCCTCTTCTTGTATCTCTCTCTGTCTCTCTCTCTCTCTCTCTCTCTGCCTCTCTTTCTCTCTGCCTCTCTTTCTCTCTTTCTCTCTGCCTATCTCTCCCTCTCTCTCTGCCTCTCTCTCCCTGTATATATCTCTTTCTGCCTCTCTCTCCCTGTATATATCTCTCTCCACCCCTGCCTCTCTTTCCCTCTGCCTCCCCAGCGAGCGGAAGTTCTAATTTGAGCCACATTTCTTCTCCTCCTCCACCCGTTAGGGCTGGCGGAGCAGAGAGGAAGTGAGACTCTTTTGCGAAGGAAGTTGAATCATTGTGGTGCGTCTCGTCAGTTGGCCCTCCGCCCTCCCCCCCCTCGGCCCATGCTTGGCCATCTTCCTCTCTGTCGCTCTCAAACACTATGAGCAGAGTAGTAGTAGTCGTAGTAGTCGTAGTAGTAGTAGTAGTAGTAGTAGTAGTAGTAGTGCACCAGGGTTTTCCTCTGTGTCGCAGAGACCTCAGCCTCTGGTCCAAAGTTTCGGCCATCTTTGTTGTGTAGTTTCTTTGTCTCTGGCCAGTAGGACTAGAGGAAGTGTGCAGTGGTTACTCAGCCATGGGTTTTAAGAGTGGCCAGAGCTGTAAACACACAGGAGTCGGAGGGGTGGAGACCTCCTACGAGACCACTTCCTGTTTGTGGCCCTGTGGATGGACACTGAATTAAGACTCATGGCCCTTAGACCCAACATGCAAGAGCCATGTCCCAGTCTAATCAAATGATAACCCCCCTCTTTGACTGTGCCTTTTGGTCTTATCAAGGGTTTGTGATCTATGCTACCTGTTGGTGTCACTTTGAGCGCTTACTCGGAAAGAATCGTATTACTGTTTAAAATGTTCATCTTCCCGGCTGCAGCTCGCGATTGACCGATCTTTCAGTGTTTGCAGTTCCAAACTCAACCATGTCCAAATAATATAGTAACATAGTGACTCTAGTGTCCTGCTGATTGATCATGGTGATGGTCTCTACAAAATTGCAGGAATATTAACAAGCAGTGGTTCGTGTTCTTTCTTTTCAAAGGCTGGCTGGGCTTTCTGCGATGACTAGGCTCTAGTCTCCAGTACTATTCAGCACAGCTTTTGTGAGTGCGTCCAGGGAACTTCAGGTGAAGCATCCAGGCCACTGAAAACTAAATGGACTCTCGCTCTCCACCTCTCTCTCCCCATTCGCTCCTTCATCACAGAGACTGATGGGTTGGAGGGCTTTTGAAGTCCCAGACAGAGGGGAGTTGAAAGAGCCCTATGCGTTTCCTGTAAGGCCATCAGTCAGCAGCAACACGGCCTTGACTCGAACCCTCAGATTTTCCAGAGAAGCAGCCTAGCCTACAGTGTATAACGTCCCATCCCCCCCCACAATGCCTTGTGTATTGCTTCTCGCGGATCGCCTCTTTTAATTCCGCTCTCACTTTCCAAAAACCCAGAGGCCAGATTCCGCTTCGATCCAACCCGGCCAGACCATATGGACGGCCATCTTGCGCTCCATATGGCTATATCACAAATTACCCCCCCCCCACCCAGCTTAACAGGGTACACCATCCACTGTGTACGAGTAAACGGTAGATGGTATATGGATTGTATTTATATTGTGCTTTCATCCAAAGCGCTTTAAAGTATTGCCTCACATTCATGCATTCATACACCGACGGCGGTGTCCACCATGCAAGGTAACAACCAACACATCAGGAGCAGTTAGGGTGTTAGGTGGCGTCTTGTTCAGGGACACCTCGACACTTAGCTAGGTGGAGCCCGGGGAACCAGCAACCTTCCTGTTGCCGCTCTACCTCCTGAGCTACTGCTGCCCCAGTAGTCGCTGGAGCACCTGTGGATTGGCGAGCAGTTAGTGTGTTTGTAAGAGAAGAGTCATCGCCACCGGACAACATTTTTATCAGTAACTGATATTCGGTTACATTACATTGTATGTTGCCGTATTACATTCTGTAGTCTCTTAGCCTTGATCATCGCAAGGAACTTGGGCTGTGTTTGTTCCAGACAGTTTGTTTATTTTGGACACGTCCATAATATATCAAGTGATGACTCCCGTCAACAACAACACCACCGTGGCGAAGCTCTCTTGGCCCTGGCGGGCGGAGGATGTGGAGGTGCTGTCAGACAGGCTGACGCGGGGTGTTTTTCGTCCAGAGGAAGAGCCCTGGACCAAGGGGAAGCGGCCGGAGGTCGAAAGGGCCCCGGTACACAATGGAAAGGCAGCCTATGTAGGGGGGTGGGTGGGTGGTTGCAAGCCTGTTCCTGCCTCCTCGCCGCTGGCCCGACATAACTCACCAACAACATAAAAGAATGTCCCCACGCTTCCTGTTGATTCACACTTGGATCTACCCAATAACGGGTGGCAGATATATTTGGGGGGTGCCATCGACAATACACACAGTATCGGCTGAATGTCTTTCTTCCCTCTCTTTCCCTCTCTTATCTGCCATGTGATGCATGATGCCGGGTTATTTTCTGCCTCGTCCTCGTGTCCGGACGGCCGCAGGAAGGGGAGCGTTTGACGTAGAAAGTTCCAGTGTACAATACAATGGTTTCCTTTTTGTCCTATTTTTTTTTTTTTCATTTGCCGGCGCCGCCAAAAAAAAAGAAAAAAGGGAGCAAGTGGCTCTTACAAGAAACAAGGAACGGCAGAGCGCTCTCATTGGCCTGTCGACGTCCAGCTGGATTCCTAATCTACTAAGACTGACTGGGTGTAGTAGATGGAGCCAGGGTCGGGCTGTAGGTGGAGCAGCCAGGGCTGTATAGTGAGTGAGGGGATTGTAGTTTTCCTGGACTAGGTGGGAGTCTGGGGGCGGGGCGGGGGCGTCTGACTTGTCTCTTCATCAGCGCTGGGACTCCCCTACAGGCTGCTGCTGCTGCAGAGTCCTCTGTGTGTCTTGAAAGCCAGTCTGTACACAAGGGCTGCACTAAGACGGGTCAATACTGCATGGAAACTATGGGGTTGGAATCCTTCTGTAGCTCACGCTTAAATTTGGATTGAGATTCTTTGGGTCACTCACTGTTCACCTCAACATGGCTCCTTGATTCAGTACATAGGGGTACTAACTTCAGGATCTATTCCTGTCCGCTGTGCGACAAGAAAGCTGCTGTGTTAAATTAGGGCATGAAATCAGGAGTGTATAAGATGGATGTGTTTTTATATTTGAAAAAAAGTTGTATCGTGAGCAATAAGGTGAATGCCCAAAGGTAAACCTAAGACAAAAGTGGGGGAAAAGGAATTTGTGAATCGATTCCAAATCACAGAAGAATTGCGATTCTTGCGTCAATTGATTGTTTTTTTTATTTATTATTTTTTTTCATACACCCCTCATGGAAACCTTTAGTCAATGGTTGCTATGGTTCCAAAGAAGGGCCTTACAGATTGGTGCCATGCAGTGAAGTAACAATGCTACTAGCTTTAATCATCACTGTTCCCTATTGAGTAACATGGTGGTCATGTCTTAGTCAGAAGGTGTTTGCTGTGTGCTCTGATCGGCCACCACCAGTCCCTGGAGCCTTTCACTTAAACCTCCAGTTGTGCCCTTTAGGAAATCCCCGTTTAACAGCTGAGACCACTCTGTCCTCAGATGTAAAACTACACCCAACTGTGGTACGGTGGTGGTGGTGGTGGTGGTGGTGCCATCAGGCATTGTAGACGAATCAGCTGATGTCAGCTTTAATTATTAATAATAATTATAATACTGTTGCTCTGCTGTCTGTGTAATATTTCAGTATTTCTAGACACACGGTTTCCTTTTTCCTTGTCTTTTGAAAAGGATATCTGTTCTGGTTGTTTGTCCAAGCCAATCGATTACGGTGATCCTTGTGACAATTTGCCACAGTAGTGTGTTTCTCAATGACAAACTGGATGGGGTGGGAGGTGGGGGGAGGTGGAAAAGCGATTGTATCTACGCAAATCCATCATGTTTAACTGTGGGATGCCGTACATTACAAGGAGCAACGTTGCAGCTTTGCGATCCTACTAGGCCTGTGATCAGTGGCCTATAGATCTAGAGGGGGAGACGCTGGCTTAGCCTAGCATCATGACTAGCCGTTTTCTAAATGTAGGTCGTACAGTAACATGCTGCCTCCGTCGTGACCCACTAATTTAACCTCGCTGTCGGCTATCTTTGTTGCCGGGGACTGGGTGGTTCTGTGGCACGGGTATAAGCAGCGCCTGTATTTTAAAGCTATAAATTTAAACATGTGTACTGTACGCTGATGCGCTCGGCTTGCTGGGCACCCCGGGATGCGTGCCAACAGAACTGTGACGTGTCAAGCTGTGGCATATATATATATATATATATATATATATAGTATATATATACTGTATGTGTGCAGTGGGTTTCCTGTAGAACAACGACCACCCCTGGATGGTGGCTGTGAGCTGGAGCATCCCGGCACCCTGGCTCTACGTCTGCATACATCATGCAAATCTTCCTCCTTTTTTTTTTACTGTGGAACGGAAACAAAGGAAAATCTGATTGTGTGTTTGAGAGATAAGAGGCTAGTACTGTACTGTAGTGTGTGTGTGTGCGTGTGTGTGTGTGTGTGCGCGCGTGCGTGTGTGTGTGTGCGTGCGTGCGTGCGTGCGCACCCCTGACCTTTTTGCGTGGAGCTAACTGGGTCATTTCCAGCAGTGAGCCAAAGCCTGTATCCTTGGAGCTCGCAACTGTACCATTTAGTTTATTTTTTTATCCCCTCCCTCCCTGCTTGCATGTATGATAGTTCGGGTCTTGTCTAAATAAGCGACATCTTTTTTTTTCTTCTTCTTTTGTTCTTGTCATTTGCTCAACACTTCCCGTCTCTGTTGATATTGGCCCAGAAAGGTTCTGCATGCGAGGGGGGGGGGTGAGCTGTTTGTCAAGGTGTGCGTTCAGGAGAGGGAGACACTCTGGAACTGTTATTGTTTGTATCTGTTTATGCTTGCGCATATTTGTTTGCACTTGGGAACTGCCTGCTGATACGCATGTGATGTTATTATCTCTCAGGCACTTTATATTCCTTGGTGTTTCATTCTAATTTAGCGTGTGTGCGTGTGTCTTGTGTGTGTGTCCTATGCGTGTGTCCTATGCGTGCGCACTTGTAGTTTGTAGTTAGCACGGCGAGGCGCTATAACTAGAGCAGGCAGGCAGACATCTGCCCCAGCGGCCCGCCTGCACTCTGTACTTAAGTACGCTCTGTAATGACAGCCCTACACCTGACAGCCCTTTGACTCACTGCCGCCTTGCTCCACCACCACGGCGTACGTCTCCCCGCTCCCAGTGACTCACACACACACACACACCTTTCGGCGACAATTTATTTGTGTGTGTGTGTGTGTGTGTGTGTGTGTGTGCGTGTGTGTGCGTGTGTGTGTGCCATCATGACATTAGTCATGTTCGCTCTCTCATCTCTCTCTTGCACACACACACTGACATAATCTATCCAAAACACCCCGTCTCCCTGTGTAATTTCCTCCTGCTGAATTTTGATTATGCAAGCGATTTCCTCCGCGTACATAATCAACAAAAATGTTGTTTCTTTTGCCATCGACGGCCTGCTGTGAGGTCACGGCCTTCTCGTTGCCGTGGTCACCGCAGGCGTATGATAATAACCATACGATAACGGCCGTTTACGTCGCCCCGGTGCAGAATCGCTGCATGTTGCTTTGCGGTGCCTTGCTAAGCGCGTTGGCCCATTAAGCCCGCGGCCGCTAATGTTTGGACAAAGTGGACGTAGCCCTCATTCTCCCCGCGCTAGCCATGTCTGGGGCTTTATACATCGCTAAGCAGCCCGCATTGCCAAGTTGGAATTCCTGTCCAGTAAGACCAGGACTACACGCTTGCCAATGTGGCGCTCCAAGGTTTCCATCGTCCAGCAAGGGAGGGAGGGGTGGGAGAGGGAGGGGAGGGGAGGAGAGGGAGGGAGAGGGAGATTCTGGTAATCCCCTCCCATCCAACCGCTGGCCAGAGAGGCTGTGTGAGTCCCTGTAGTTTAACACTTAATGGCGCAGGGGTTCAGTGTCGAGTCCTCATGTGTTTCCATGGCCCTATTTTGTCCACATTTATGTGACGTCGGTGTCTTTTAGAAATATTAAGTCATCATAGGCGCTGATGTCTCTGTGTGTGTGTGTGTGTGTTGTTGTGCTGTAATCCAAGTCTGCTGTGGTTGTGGTGGCGTGTTGGAAAGTTATGTGTTATTAGATTAGGCTGCAGGGTGTCTATCATGCGGTCACACTGCCCGCCCCCAATTTCCTTCAATACATTATTAATCAATAAGCTCTGACGTGATGTATTGGAAGGAGGTAGCCAGGTAGCCATCTCTTCATTAGAACAAGTGAGCTCACAGACAGGAAAACCCGTCCATACTATCCAACTATTAGCAGATGCTTTCATCCCAAATGACTCGCGGTGAACACACGTCGTCTATTGAGGCTCAGGGGGAGGGGTTGGCCGTCTTTCCTCAACAACGCCTACATCGGGGCTCAAACCCAGTAACTTTTTCAACTGCGAGTCTGAAAACCCCTCGGCATCACGCTATCCACACCCTTCTTCTGGCAACTCATCGCCGTGACGATAGACACATGGTGTCTCGTTGATACATTGTCAAGACTGCACGCTTTCTTTGCTAGCTGGCTGAATCATTTCATTTAGACTTCAGTATATAGACTGCAGTGCGGTGGGACACTCGGGGGGAAACACAACATGTTGTTGATTCGGTCCAGCATGTATACGTGTTACTGACACTTCATTTTGGCTCAGTTTGGTCACGTATTGCGTCATTTATTTGGTGGTAATGTACGCTCTTGTGCATGCATGCCTCATTTCCTACTCTTACTGCTGAATCTGTTCTTCCAGTTCGCTCTTGACAGATTCACAATCCGACTGGTTTAGGCGAAGGGTTCAGTAAAGTCAGATTTAAAAGGTGTAATAAGTCATCGAAGCAAGTGAACAAAATGTAACGCATTTATATGCAAAAATGAATTATTGTCTCTGCTGATGGCTCAGACAGCTTACTTACTGTTTTACAGAAATCCATTTAAATAGAGGAGTGGGTGCAAACAGGAGCGCCGCCATGTTGAAATGAGGTCCTCACCATACAAAATGTGTCTCTTCACTTCTCAATGGCCCCGGTGTGGTCCAGGTATTAGGGCAGGAGATGGCAGAAGGGCCGCTTGAGGAAGCAGTGGTTGAGCAGCGAGGTGTAGGGCTACCATAAGGCCATTAATAAATTAGCCGATTGACAGAAAATGAATCGAATCTCATTTCGAATCAAATATTTGCTTCATGGATGGTTATGAAAGGAATAGGTCTAGTTTAGTTCTTCTTGGCTGCTCATCAAATAAAGCAAGCTTTACTTGTAGCTTGTATTTTATTACATTTTCTAGACTAAATTATTGATTGATTCATCCATTCATCCAAAAAATACTTGTTAGATGAACTATGACCAACACAATAACGGCTAGTAGCAGGCGCAGCGAGGCGTCTGGCGGAGCTCCGGTCTCCTGGCTGTGCTGTCGGCCTGCAGCAGGCCTGGCATGAGGCGTGGTCCAGGGCTGTCCCCGACTCAGCACCCTGGGGTCAGTGGCTGTTCGTGTGTGCGGTAGTTTTAGTATTCAAGGTAACTAGGTTTGCTATATTGCTGTTAGGCTCTCTCTCTCTCTCCCAAACAAGTGTCTCCTCCAGTGGGCCTCTTGAGTTGTTAAAATGAAAAATTTATTGTGTAAAATGCACTTTTGCATTAGCCTGCACTGTTGTTACACTTGGACACTTGGAACATGTAGCCTCTTCCAAAGATGAATTATGAGTCTAGACTCTGTGTCAGGACAGGTTTCAAACTCACCCCCGGACCTTTTCACACACGTGCAGAATGCAACTAGAACTGAGATCATCATAATCCCCCAAGAATGTGCTTGGCGGGGTTTTGGACCGGGGGTGGGTGTCTGCCGAGGCCCGGTTACTGTAAGGTAGAAAGGGGAGAGGTGACCACACCTCTCCTCTGTAGCTCAGCTCCACCTTTAATCCTCACTATTACTTCCCTCTTTCAATCTGGGATTTCTTTTTTTGTCCGTACAAACAGTTTTTCTCCTGGTTTGCGTGTAGCAGTTTGTTCGGCTGTCAAGACTTGTTTTGTGGGGAACATGTGTCACAGGTTTGAGCACTAGAGTGCTGGGTGTGGTAAATATCATTTAGATTATATTGATTTTACACACATTGCTGTGAGTTGTCCTTACTGCTCTTACCTTTTATATCTGTTGCCATCTAAAGATTGCTATGGTTGGTTGCGAGGAGATGATCTTGGAAGATCTTGGACGTCCCTAATGATCAGTGTTTTAAATGTATTTATTATTTATATATTTAATCAGGTGAATCCTATTGAGATAGAATCTCATTTTCAGAGAGACCTGAGTGTACATCAACATTGAGAACATAGTATAATCTGGTAAAAAGAATTACAGTACAGTTAAGTAGCAAGTAAAATGACAAAACAGGTAAAAACACATAAAACGAATTTCCTATAAGAATTATAGGAAAATAGTAAAAAAAATAAAGGAGAATAAAACAAACACAATGGTAGACCAAACACCATCATTCATTCAGTCACACTCTGTTCTAGTCTGTACTTTATCTTGAAATGGTAACTTTTGAAGCCAAGGGCTAGTGCTGCTGCTAATTCACTAATTGCCTGTTAAGAATATATATATATATATATATATATATATATATATATATATATTTTCCAGGCGAGGGAATGGAAAAATTCCCTGAGTTAAAAAAAAAACAAAAGCGCTCTGGCAGTTACCAGAGCGCTGACCTCGGTGAACAGGGTGGAGGCCTGTGCTTATGCATCACGTATTGGAGATGGAAATTAAGTATGTATGGCGGCCATATTTCCACCCACATGACCCCTGACACCCCCCCCCCCCCCTCCGCCCTGCAGGAATCGGGAAGGTGAAGAGCCGGAAGGGCGGCGGGATGCGGGACACGGCGTCCAGCGCCGAGGCGGACATGTACGCCGACAACGGCGAGCGGCTGTACGACCTCAACCTGCCGGCTCTGGTCAAGTTCAGCTACGCGGCGGAGCGCGAGGACGAGCTGTCGCTGGTGAAGGGCACGCGGGTGGTGGTGATGGAGAAGTGCAGCGACGGCTGGTGGCGCGGCAGCTACGACGGCCACGCTGGCTGGTTCCCCTCTAACTACGTGACTGAGGACATGGATGGCACGGCGGCGGCCGCCGCGGGCGGTGGCGGTGCGGCCGACCCCGCTGGCTCGCTGACGGAGAAGCTGGCGGCGGCAGTGGTGAGCGCCAATGGCAGCCGGGCACTGCACGCTGTGCAGGCGCTCTACCCCTTCAGCTCGGGCAACGACGAGGAGCTCAACTTCGAGCGCGGCGAGGTGATGGAGGTGGTGGAGAAGCCCGAGAACGACCCAGAGTGGTGGAAGTGCCGCAAGGCAGACGGACAGCTGGGCCTGGTGCCCAAGAACTACGTCACTGTGCTGGACCCCGCCGCCCACAACGCAGCGGCGGCGGCGGGGGCGGGGCCGCCCACGCCCGACTGCGACTACATCTCGCCGGCGGGCAGTGGGCGCTTCGCGGGCAAGGAGTGGTACTACGGCCGCGTGACGCGCCACCAGGCTGAGGTGGCGCTCAACCAGCGGGGCAGCGAGGGGGACTTCCTCATCCGGGACAGCGAGTCGTCGGTGAGTAGGCGGGGCCAAGGAGAAGTCACTATGGTGGTCTCATTTTGTGGAGATGATGTTTCTTTATCCGTCCCATAAGAGACATTTTGGTGTCACAATGGAAAGTCCGGCACAGTAGTAGAAAATTGATTAATTAAAAAAAAACATAATATATACAGATTGTTACCAACGTGGTTATTATTTAGAAAATAAAATGAAAATGAATAATTATATAAAAATCAATTCAAAATGTACGGCCTGAATAATGTGTGTTGTGCTCTTATTGTGCGTGCACACAATAAGAGCTATTAGGATTAGTTCATCTCAACTTTCTCTCGATGGAAAAGTATTTTCTCACAGTCTTCCATTTCTCTCCATCTCTCACTGGTCTCTCTCTCTCTGGTCTCTCTCTCTCTCTGGTCTCTCTCTGGTCTCTCTCTGGACTCTCTCTGGACTCTCTCTCTCTCTGGTCTCTCTCTCTCTGTGGTCCGGTCTCCAGCCCAACGACTTCTCCATCTCGCTGAAGGCGCAGAGCAAGAACAAGCATTTCAAGGTGCAGCTCAAGGAGAGCCTCTACTGCATCGGCCAGCGCAAGTTCAACTCCATGGAGGAGCTGGTGGAACACTACAAAAAGGCGCCCATCTTCACCAGCGAGCAGGGTGACAAACTGTATCTGGTCAAGGCCCTCGCCGCCTCCTGATCTCACACACACACACATGCATACATGCACACACACAGAGTACTACATCCATTCAACTTATGCATGCAGACACCGTTACACACACACACACACACACACACACACCAGGAGGACATGTATTGAAAACGTGTAAAGCGCCCCGTCGATGACTTGACTTTCCGCGTCCTGTGGACTTTTAATGCTGGGAATTCTGAGCATTCCAAGAGAAGGGCGGCGAACACTGGGGTTGGGAGGGTGGGGGGGGAGGAGGGGAGGAGAGGAGAGGAGAGGAGAGGGAGGGAGATAAAGGACCCAACATGGACTCCCAAGGGTTTGGATCTGAAGGACCGCTGGTGGTTTTTCGACCGTTCTTAAGTGATCCGGGATGTTGTCTCCACGGGGTCGCCGCCGGTCGACCGCGAGACATCTCCGCCTTTTTGACGTCTACAAGATCTACATTTAGTTGTTTTTTTTTGTTTTTTTTGTTTTTTGTTTTTTATAATATATATATTCTTTTTAACAGTTTCTTTTTAAAATGTGATCATTTAAACTCTCAAACTGTCCCATGCTTCCTCAACCAACGACAAGACCTGAGACCTTTTCCTCTTCCGACGCTGGAGGTCCAGAACCTACATGTTTTTAGTTTTAAAAAGCGTTAAAACACGTCTTTTTCCGTTTTTCTTTTTCTTTTTCTTTTTTCTTTCCTTTTTTTTTTTTGTGTTTGTCTTAAGTGATTCTTCTTCATGACATGCTACGCTGTCGACGCCATCCCTCCGCAACTTTTGCTAACCGCTAATCATGAATAAAATAATCAAGTGACCAAAGTATATTTATTGATACAGTTCAATCAGACAATATGACCCCTTCATGATTGACTTTTTTGAAGAAGAAGAAAAAACGGCGACACACTTGTGTTGTGTTGTGTGTTACGTCTGGAAGACAGCTTCCCTCCATGTTCTCCACCCGTCGTTCCTGTTCCGCATCAAACCGTTTGTTACGTATCCCGGGGACCTCTTGCGTGTTGCTGGCTCCCCGTCCCTTTGAATGTTTTTTCGACGATGTCTCTGCTCCACCCCCCCCGCCCCACTGACCCCATCTACCGAACCCCCACCCAAAGTCCCCTTTTTTTTGGTTGAAAAGAAAACTTCTCTCGCATGAGTTTAAATGTTCACAAGCGCGCCATCGTAGATCGTACCATGACGACGTGCCGAGGAGACGGCCCACCCACTGAGAGAAAGTGATTGACACCCCTCGATGGGGAATGACGGCGATCTCTGGAGGTCATGGGTCATGTGACGTGAACCAAAGGGTTTAGTGTATTAATATTGTTTCTGGTTCTTCCTCTTTGAGTTTCCGAGATCGCACGTTGCTCTTCCTGGTTCTTCTGCTTCCTGCCGTGATTGACAGACAGTGGACTTTGTCCCGCCCTCCCTCTGTGCCGACCAACCAACACCCACCCTGGGGGGGGGGGAGTCTCGGGCCACAGTGATGTCGCTGTTGACCAATCAGAGCCTAGAGGGGTTAGGAGGAGGAGGTTGTGAAGGGAGGGCAAGGGGAAGATGAGGAGGGGAGGCGGAGGAGAAGGAGTAGGAGGAAGGTTCACCCCTGAGGTCGTGTTTGTGTGAGTGCGTACGTCAAGCTAGGAAAACGCCCTCTTCCTCACACGCACGCATGCATAAAGGATGTGTGGGACCATACAATCCTCTGGTGTGTTCCTCTGTATGGTGGAGCGGTTTCTGACTAGAACAGCTGATTGTATAACTGTGCCTCTTTGCGTCCTCTGATACGTTCTCACCGCAGTCGTTTGGGGGTTCCGTGGCGCCGTTGTGGACGAACGGGCCCCGTTTGTGGCGATTGTGGCCGTTCAGCTTTGGGGCGAATCGGGGCGAGAGTATTGTGTTGTAGTACTGTACGTCGAGCGAGTCTTGATGCTCCAGATGTGGCCATCACATCTGTTTTAGTCGACAGTCGACTAAAACCGTGTCCGGTTCGAATGCCGTCAGTGGGTTCGGAGGGTTAATGTCTCTGAGGGTTAATGTCTCTGAGGTTTGAGGACTTTTAATCTGTGTGAGAATGGACCAGGGAGAGCGAGGCCGCGCGGTGGGGGGGTGGAGGGGGCAGGGGGACGAGCGGGACCTACAGTGAAGTGGATTTAGAGAGAGAGCGGATCCAGCAGGGCCCAGGAGAGGGCCACCCTTGGCGACGCGGTGGTGATGCGTTCTCCAGCTGCACGGGCTCGGTTGGGGACGGGGAGCTCGGCAGGAGAAAGGAGGGTTTTCCAGGCGAGGGAATGGAAAAATGATCCTTCAAAACAAAAGAGCAGAGGTTTTTTTGGAGGCTCCTCTTCATATTCCACGGGGTGCAGTTACCAGAGCGCTGACCTCGGCGAACAGGGTGGAGGCCTAGGTGGAGGCCTGTGCTTATGCATCACGTATCGGAGATGGAAATTAAGACGTTTTTTTATTTGGTTTTTGGCTGATGGGGAGGTTCAAAGTTGAAAGGTCCACAAACTAAACAAAAGGTCCGCCATCTTGCTTTAGTTAACCCAAATGATTTCTCGACTTGGATTCACAGCAAACGACTGGTAAAATAATCAACGTTTTGCACAAGATAACTTTGGTCACTCTGGGGAAAGATTTAGCAGAGGAAAGTGTTTTTCCTGGAGAGACTGTAATTTATCACGTCTTCAGAAAATCTGCGAATTTGGCCGCACTGGAAACGTCTACTCCAAACTTTTGGTGATATAAATTCAAATTCCAACGGAGCCCTCTCTCTCCCTTCTGTATCAGTGGTCGTGATGCAAATTGATAAAACATTTGCATGAAGATTACAGAAACCATCTGGTATCTGATTTTGCCCGGCCGGACGCTCCAAAGGTGTCACTATACAAATAGTTAATATGTTGGACACCCTACGCCATTACACTCAGACTGCTGCCACTTTGGGTACCTTTTACATTTAGGAGGGGAAAAAAGATCTTTGCACGACCCTGGTCCAGTCTAGACCCTGATCCAGTCTAGATCCTAGTCCAGTCTAGATCCTGGCGGTGGGTTGGTCCTTCCAAAATATCCGGACCATGCTGTTAATGTAATGGTATTCCAGTGGGGTTATGGTGGACAGTAGCTTGGACAGCGCACCACTCGGGTGAAGGAGGTGCCTTGGGCCTTGCCTCACCTGACCTTTCACCCCTTGACCTCCGCTTGCAAAACCACACGTGTCATGACTGGGCAACGACGCCAACGGCAGTTAATGTCAAAAACTAATTCAAGTGCCTTCATAGCTAACTGTCAACCAAAGGTTTGGTGACCCTTTATGTCAGTGTGCTTCTCGAACCCCAACCCCTGCGCCCCTTCTGTCTCAATTCAATTCTCATTGCTTTATTGGCATGAATAATGAAACGCCAGTGCCAAAGCTCGCTCTCTCTCTCCCTCCCTCCTGCCTGCCCCCTCATCTCTCCACTGCAGTGTGTATTTGGTCAGCCGTTTTGCATGCACGTCAACTGATTCAGATGTTGCCAGAGATGGGTGGAGGCGATGTTCCCAGCGAGTCCACAGGGGAGATTAGCGTCCCCTTATCGAGCCGCGTGTGACGGGAAATTATTTCTCGCTCGCTCGCTCGAGCGTGGCGGCGGCGGCGGCGGCAGCAGCGGTGCTGGGTCTGCTTTGTATGTGACGCATAAAACGTTTTTAGATGCTATCAAGTGACCTTACTGTAGTTCACTTCATTTGTGTGTGTGTGTGTGTGTGTGTGTGTGTGTATGTGTATGTGTATGTGTGTGTGTGTGTGTGTGAGAGAACGATTCCGTTTCCATTCTGATGTCCGGCCCAGCTGTGTTGACACCACCCCCCCCCCCCTCCCCACACCCCTCTCCTCGAATCTTAACAGGCAAGGAAAATCAATTAATCTCCAAATGCAATCACATGTTAAAACGTAACTTAGGTTTCTAAGAAGACACGTGGTTTCTAAGAAGACACGTGGTTTGCGTCAAGTGGGTCCCTAGCGTGTGTAACATCTTTCTGCTGTGTAGTCTCTTCAAATACGACCAGCGACGTTGTGACTCGACCATTGTCCCGTGAACACGAGCACCTCCCGCCAATACACTCAACATGATCATTTACACCCTCAGCCATTATCGCCGGCCGCAGGAGCAGGGCCTCTCCGTCTGTTACAGCCGATAATGCTTTCGGTCTCGTTAACCAACAACCTTGTGTTTAGGTCAGCATTGTTTTTTTAGGTCAGTGCTCGGTTCTGTGTTAAGTATTAATAAGTGCATTTGGAAAATGACGCCCCCACCCGGGTCGCGTCGTCTGAACTCTGAACTAATCCCCGCCGGTTGTTGTTGATGACACAACAACAGACACGCAAACTACGACAGCAACAGTCTATGTTAACTCGGTGCTTTTTGTTTGTGCTGCTTTTCTATGTCGTCTTATGGTGTTCTTTGTCACACAAAGATTCAATTCTGTGAGCGCAGTGGACGCAAGCGGGGGGGGGTTGGGGGTGATACGAGTGTGCTGTGAAAATTTATGTAAAGCTCTTAATACTGTTTAATAGAGGTGGAATCATCTTCACATGTAATAATTTAGCAGAGTTTATTAGACTGTTCAAAAGGAAGTAATAAACTACATAAAAATGATAATCTCTTTGTTGGGTTACTTTATTTTTGGATACTTTAACTTTGGGCTTATTAAAATGTTTATCGTCTATCTAAATGTAATGGAACATCAAACGATTAAACTGGAAGGATTTCATTTGAGAACACTGATGGGAATATAACAGATTAATCTTCTGTCTCGTTTAAGTAGGCCCATGGGTATGTAAATGTAGTATTCATTTGAAGATACAGCTGCATTGAAATCCTAGTTAATGTAATATTGAAGTGACATTCAAATGCCGAATAGACTATGTTGAATACTGGGGTTGCCTGTAGTTAACTGGCTGATAAACTCCCCCCCTGGCTGTTAATGGTTTTGTCGCTATCTATAACCGTTTGGGAAATTATCCTTGATTGAATATGACATAAGCATATTTTGACATTCATTGTTCCTTGCAGAACCAATATAGGCAATATCACAATGGCAATAATGTAGTGATACTTTATTTATAGAACATTTTTCAAAAGGCAACTAAAACTGGCAAGTCATGAAATCAAGAAGAAAACAAAAACTATGTATATACAAACAAATAGTGTAGGAAAGGACAATGGGATAAACAAGTAAATAAAAGACAAGGCAAAGGAGACAAAGGAAACAAACTCCAGTGGAAAACACATACAACTGTAGTGCTTATAAGGTACAGTGATGCAGCCAAGAGCTGACCAACGAAATAACCGCTACATGATACATTGGCGCCCCCTGGTGGCTACAAGCGGCAGTACATCCAACACCAGCAAGATTGTTTACAAAAAAATATATATATGAAAAAAACACATGCTCATGCTCGTCAGTTGGTCCATTGATACCTGTTACCACTTATCTATGAAATTATGACAATCTCAGCTTGGAGCCGGAAGGGCGGGAAGAGCTGTATGTAAATGTAGAAGAGCTAAATTGCTCAAGTAACAAGCGAGACCCTATGGAACGTGTTAGACAAAGGCTGCTTCTGTATCCGCTTTGATTACGCAACCACAGGCTCTCTGGCAAAGCCCGGTCACAGTCCTACAGTACAGCCGACCTTGGCCGGTTCCGGGAGCGAGCCACAACTGAACACCAGGAGATTCCCCCGGTCTCGGCAAGCAACTCATAACCAACTGAAACGCCATCTCGTTTTCCCCCTCCTCCATGCGGCGCTAACTCCATTAGCATTCAGCATGAGCATCCGACTGCCTGACGCGACTCTCACAGAGCTGCACTGTAACCAAGTGCAACCCTGTTGCAACGCAATACCAAGACTAGATTACTACGAGTTAATATCACTAACCGTACAAAACAAAGCAAGCAAAGTATAATTATTGAATGGTACAAAAATAAGTAACCCTTTTAGGCTTCAAGGCTGTGAGTGATGTCGATTTTCAAGTGTGGAGGAAGACTAGGGAGTCCCTTGTCCAGAGGGAGTCTATAGACTTGCTGCTAGTGAGCTAACGGGTTGGAATTACTGATAGTAAAGACCGGTGGCCATTTTAGAAGCAGAGTCGGTCCGAGAGGGCGGCGGGCAGGTGGGTCGCCAGCTGCATGCGGACCCACCAGTGCGGCTCCATGGGGCTGTAGCGCGTGTACGGCTTCTTGGACAAGATGGCGTCCGCAACGTCCTCCAGCACAGGCCCCACGTCCCAGGTCCCGGCAGGGGCGCAGCCCGAGCGCACCAGCGCCATCTGCTGGTGGAAGTGCGCCTTGCCGTAGTCTTCCTTGACGGCAGCGGGCGCCTCACGCCACAGTTTGCTGGCCGCGTTGGACACCGCATCGCGAGCCAGGGTTCCTGTGGTGACGGAGATGCTCCCGGGCTCCACCACGGACACGGCCACGCCCCAGGGCCTCATCTCGTGGCGCAGGCAGTCGGAGAACGCCTCCACGCCGTGCTGGGAGACGCAGAGGGGCGAGCGCAGGGCGAGGCCCAGCCGCCCGTACACCCCCGCCAGGTTCACCACACGGCCTGCATGGTGAAACAAACGCTCCGTTATTCATCACCAGAAGACTAAGGAGCTGTTTCGATACCTTGTTAAAAGGCCCCCCGGTTTACCAACAGATGTGAGGCTCATTTGTGTTTGCACGCAGTTTCAAAATCGTTCCACTTGTGACATCACATCTGGGGAGTTGTCCACCCATACGTATGATGGACAGAGCAACAACTCAGGCATCTCTTTGTTGGACTGTACCAACTGGTGGTAAAATAGGGACCCTTAGGAAGCCTCTGGACACATGGGGGATGCCAACAACACAATCACTGTTGTCGTGGTTGCGTTGGTTTTAAAATCCCAAAACAAACGTTTAGTTTTCATTTGTAGATGGATATGGGCCGTCTGTGTCAAACACCTGTAAGATGAACCACTTGAACAGTATATCACTACTCGTCTGGTATCATATATTAGCCATGAGATGCATTAGCCATACATCAGTTAGTTATCGACTGTAGCCAAAATGAAGTCAGAAATAACTGGAATAATATGATGAACGCCAGCTCGAGGGGTTTCTGTTAATCCTGAGCATCCTAAAGCCGCCAGGCATGTGCTCTCACGGTTTAGCTGTCTGGAGAGGGAATTCCTCACACATTCTTCTGAGTTTAACTTGGTCGAATAAACACACGACTACTCGTATATACAACAACCAAGTAGAGAGACAACCTCGCACCAAAACATGTATCGCGTCCAAAATCCAATGCGTTTGGAACACACAACACACCCTTTGTCCACAAATGTATTTGTTTATACATTATACATTACATACAGTATAGAGCATTGCAGGGCACACAAACCTCTTATAACACACACTGACCTTTGGCCTTGCGGACAAGAGGCAGGAAAGCCTTTGTGACCCTAATGGTACCCCAGAGGTTGACCTCTGACACTTGCTTGTAGGTGTCCATGGACGTGAACTCCACCTCCCCGAACGTGGACACGCCAGCAGTGTTCACCAGCGCCCACAGGCCTGCAGCACAGAGACGCACACACAGATGTAGGCTACACAGAACAGAATGTGTTCATTTTCGATTAGAACTTTATTCATCCCGAAGGAAATTCTTTTGCCAGAGGTTGCTCAAAAATACCAACAACATAAGAATAAAAACAATAGAATAATAAATGTGCAGTGAATAAGCCTAAAAGAAAAATATAGATATGATATTTATAATCCATACAAAGTGTGGTATAAATAAGATATTTAGTAAACAAAAAGGTAAGATATTATAAGAAGTAGTTCTCTGTGTTGCAGCATTGCAGCAACTAAATACAACTTTACCTTTTGCTTTATCTGCCAGATTGTCTTGGACATACTCCACAGCCCGGCTGACCTGTTTGGTCGCTGCAGACATCCAGTTTGCAACACATTCATACGGTCACACTTGAGCTCCTGCAGCTCCCGGGCCCCCTCCCCGCCGCCGTCCTACGAGAACAGCCGCATGCCTCATGCCTCACACACACACGCACACGCTTCCCATGTATAGTCGTGCTCAAAACCACTGAGTTTGTGTTACCTTTAATAGACACGACGCGAACACGGTGAATCCCAGTGTGTGCAGATGTTTGGCCAGTGCTTTACCCAAGCCACTGTCGCAGCCAGTAATAAACACGGCTTTACCTTTCACCTGGGGGGGAGGGGAGGGGAGGGGGGGGGGGGTCAGGCATGTGTACACTTTAACCACCACACACACACACACAAACATTGCATTGAATCGTTGACCTTAACATAACATCCAATCATACAGCAGCCTCCATAGAAGGCCAACAGAATTGACATGCATAGAGGGGTCAGTTAAAACACTTGTACAGAGTGAGAGCTGAGCAACACAGGTAGCAGAGACATAACAGGGATGTGCATAGAAGAGTGCATTATGATTATGAGCGCATATGAGTGCATATATGATTATGAGCGCATATATGAGTGCATATATGAGTGCATATATGAGTGCATTATGATTATGAGTGCATGTATGAGTGCATTATGATTATGAGCATATATGAGTGCATTATGATTATGAGTGCATGTATGAGTGCATTATGATTATGAGCACATATATGAGTGCATGTATGAGTGCATTATGATTATGAGTGCATGTATGAGTGCATTATGATTATGAGTGCATGTATGAATGCATTATGATTATGAGCACATATATGATTTGCATTATGATTATGAGTGCATGTATGAGTGCATTATGATTATGAGCGCATATATGATTGCATTATGATTATGAGCGCATATATGATTGCATTATGATTATGAGTGCATGTATGAGTGCATTATGATTATGAGTGCATGTATGAGTGCATTATGATTATGAGTGCATGTATGAGTGCATTATGATTATGAGTGCATGTATGAGTGCATTATGATTATGAGCGCATGTATGAGCGCATCTATAAGTGCATTATGATTGTGTGCATATTATAAGAGTGCATGATATAAGCCCCCCTACCTCCACCACCCCCCTGGGGAGTCGCGGCGCTGCGACGTACAGCAAGAACACGAGATAGCACCACACGATGCCCTCCGTGACGCTCCTCTCCGCGAAGCCGCAGCGGCCGAGCACCGCGTTGAGCACCGCGTTCAGCGCCGCGGGCAGACCGACGCCCAGCGCCGCCGTCAGGAGCACCGAGTAGGAGACCAGACGCGCAACACTCAGGAGCGGAGTGTTCGAGGCCATCTTGAGTGTTTGTGCGACTTTTTTTTCCTTTCTTTCTTCTCCCCGCCCCCGTCCGTTGATTCGTTTTCCGCGTTGAGCCATCATCACGCCCCCGCCCCCCTATGTGCCAATCATACCCCGTGTGTTGTCAATGGGAATTACCATAGATCTTGAATTGATCTTGATTATTGTTAACGTGTCCGTAGTGCAAAGGAAAACGCTTTGAAAACGGTTGTTGTACTTCAATGAAAGTGACGCGCAGCCAAAACGGAGCCGAAACACTGGCGTTCATGTCGCTGCTGCACGTTGTGGCCGCTAGATGGCGGTGACATCACCGAAACTTCCATAGACGTGTGGCTCGCAGGCGCCCCCTGCAGGGACGTCGTGAACTGAATCTGAAATTATATTAAAAAAAACAAAAACCTGTAAAGACTGAAAATAAAAGTGTGGATATTTGATTATCTTGTTTGTATTTGTTCTGTTGCACATTTCGCTGGGCATCACCACTTTGTCCTTAAACATACAAATATATATTGATTTCTCATGCCTGCTGGTCTTATTTCTCATTCATTTTTACTGTAAATATTTTGAATATTCGGATTCTGTCCCTCTAATTCATGTTTTCTATGGTATTGTTTTGCACATTCCGCTGAGCATTGCCACTTTTCATTGCACTGCATATCCTGTGCATACGTGCATGACAAATAAAGTTCCTGAACTCTTGCATCTTGGCCTATATGTCTGAGTTGATACATTTTGATGTATTATCATGCAGCTTTTCTCCACACAGACAAAAAAAAAGCTCACCAGTCAGTCCTTCTGAATGTTTTTATTTTGTGGGTGACATGAACATTAGCGTATGAGTTTGGCAAGGCGTACAGCAACAAGAGAGCGAGGCATCACTGACAGGAGCATCTAGAACGAGGAGAGAGCAGCAGTGGAAGGCACTTGTGGATTAAGGCAAGAGGCCGAGCAGAGTGTACAAACAAGACCATGCAAAAGTTGGCCGTCGTTCATTAAAGATGCATGCGTGTAAACGTTTATTAACCCCACTGTGTGCAGGATTGGAGCGTGTCAAAGTCCAAGATATAAAAAGGTGCATTTCAAAAATCGCTACTGACTGAATAATACAACAAAAGTACAATTTACACACATCTAGCCCACTAACCGAACCAGGTCCAAGTCTCTCAGATAATCTTTTAACTGCACTCATCATTGTTGTTTATACACAAAGGGTCAACACCATGCAACTGACATTGATCAGGAAATTGATGGCAGTTCACAGAGAACACTCTGAACAAGAATCCCGAGTGCTTGTCCAGAGAATCGAGGTCAGATCGAGTCTTTCTAAAATGGCGGTTCATCAACCCCCCCCCACATCACATGTTTTCAACTTCTAGTACCACTAGATCCATGACATGGAACTACGACATTGTAGCCCACTTTCAGATCATTTGTACTCACAATCAAAGTTGGACCAATGGCAAAACAGTTGACACAATTTCCTCATAACTTAAAAATAAAAACAGACATAACCGGGTGGGTGGGAGATGGTGAATTTGTATTGGGGCACAGTTTTATTTTCAGAGGACCTGTGGAATCAGTTTGTCGTTAACATAGCAAGTGCTCTGGTCATTTCGTCTTCTTCAATCCCACCCCTCATTTGAGAAACACGTCCAGCTTTTTCTGGATGTTTTCAAACGAGTCCTCGCCCATGTAGTCAGCCTGGCCCTGCTCCCACTTCTCCTTGCGCTCCTCTGATGACAGGCTGGGCGGGGCCAACCCAGCTGACGAAGCCCCGCCCTCCTAGACAATGGAGAACACAAAACAGATTAAAAAAATAAAAATAAAATAACAGCCCATCGGGCATTAGCCTTCAGGTGTTGAAGCAGCAAAAAAACACATTCTTTACATTTGTTATTTGAAACGCTATTATCCTACAAACAGTGTTGCAGTGATAATTCAAACGGCACTTTACCAGCAAGGTAAAACTACCCGAGATGGGACTAAAAGCAGCAGCAGTAGTGAAAAGGGCATTTTTATCATTATGAACATCAAGTCATTCCAACCACTTCCTATGCCCCTGTACCTGCCCCTCCACACACATGTCACTGTACTGGAAGCAGATGAATGAGGACAATTAGCAGCAAGACTTTAAAATGAATCAAAATCCAGGAAAGTGGGTCTCTTTCAAAACACCCAAATAAATTGTGGAATCTAGTAAAGATATAAAACCCCCTACCACTACGACTATGATGTTTCCTTACCTCCACACATCCGGAGTGGAAGGGCTGGTCCCCGTACTGCTGCTGGAGCATGGGCAGCACCTCCCCAGAGTACAGCGTCCACCAGTCCAGTAGGAAGGAGGAATGGGAGGCAGCAGAGTCCTGGGAGCCCCCCTGGATCTGCCGGGCTTTGGGGTCAAACGTGTGGCTCCATGGCTTGGTCTGCCCCAGGAAATGGATCACTTTGGCGTTTGCTCCATATCTGGGAGGGGGGGGGGGGGGGGGCGGAAACAAATGCAGTCCTAATCCAACCTTGTTCAAGCACAATGCACTTTTACTCATTTGTGTTTCATCTTATTTGTGACCGCATGTGGAGTGTGTGGTTGGTTTAAGCAGCCTCACCTTGCCGCCGCCCCCCCCCCCCCTCAGGTGGCATTAGGGCTGGATATCGAAATTCGGTACTTTTTTGGTACCGACCGAATCACTGCGGTACTACCGAGCACCGGCAGAGGTCAGAACATTCGGTGCCAAACTTCGGTACCTTTTTTCTTTTTTCCTCGTCTCTCATCCAATCACTATATTTGTTCTAAAATCTAACGTGACTGCTGGTTTAGGTGGCGGTATCAAGGGCGTATTGTTGTTTTGGACATTGGTGGCCATCACAGATATTGCGCCAATGATGCGCAATGACGCTCCCGTGAGGCGCGCGTCGGGCTCCGAGTCAGCGTCTCTGGGGGGCGGGGCTCCGTTAATCGCGTCCTTGTGTTATTACGTCACTACGCATGTAAACACCGAGCCATTGTGGATGTCCGCATTTGCGCTGTCGAAAAATGTCCAAACCACGGTCCAAGGTCTGGTTACATTTTATTAGTACATTTAGTTTACATTATAAAAAGTAGGGACGCGCAAAATGCAATATTTGTGATCAGACCATAGCTGGCGCGGGTGGCAACACTTCTAATTTAATGAAGCATTTAATCTCTCACGTCATTAACCTGAGACAAGAGAGCTGCATTGTGTTTGACTGCATGAACAAGCAAACACCGACTACTAACGTTACTACTAGCGGTAACGATAACGGGGAACAGACTGCTTCCTCAACATGGATAGAATAAGTTACAAATGTGGACATTTTAAACTTAAAATGCATTAATCTGGTGCAATTTGAGAGCTTTCTCTGTGTGTGAAAATGTTACATTTTCAAAGTTAAAACTATAAGGCATAATCTGGTGAATCTGGAGGGGGGTGGGATAATTAAAGCCCAGTTTTCATTCTGTATGCGAAACACGGCCTAGTTTACAAATTGTCTAAGTGAAAAAGGAGCAATAAACATTTCATACTTGAAATTAATGACACTTGGATTCTTTCTATTTGGAAAAACTAATGTAAAAAGACTTGTATTACAGTAAAAACATGTTCCGGTAATTGCATTATGAAATGTGCTTTTATTTACACATGGGTATCGAAAGAAGTATCGTTTTGGCACCGGTATCGAAACTCAGGTACCGATACCGGTATCGAAAAATTTAAAACGATACCCGGCCCTAGGTGGCATGGGTCACTCATATGCTACACATGTAGCCAACACATGTAGTCATCTGCAATAAAGCCGACTCGCTATATACATATTGCAAGAATGCAATATCATTTGACACCCCCACCCCGACCAACAGTGACAAGCACCAGGCAGTTAAAAACATGTCATCTCTGAAGTTCCTTGAAAAGGTCGTCAGCAGCAGCCTGTGAAGTGGCTTTTAACCCCTCTGGCCACCGCCCATGTTAATGATATGCTCTGTCTGGGCTGAGGAGGATGGCAAGACGATGAGAGAGAGAGAGAGAGAGACTTGGAAGAGAGAGACAGGAGAGCACAATGAACAGCCAGCTACTCTGGTAAGAGTAGTCAGTAAATAACCTGCTCTATTTTTGGGCTCAGGCATCAGCTGTTGGGACCCAAGGGGGTGACCAGCCAGCTGAAGGTGGGGGACATCCCCTCCTCCTGTATACACTCCTCCTTGCTCTGCTGGTAACCGGATGTCATGTCCAGGCACGAGCACCTTCATGTGACCACGTATCCCCTTACCCCCGTGGCTTTCAGTCCCATACCAACCGAGTGGCTTGGGGTGCGTCGATGGAAACTTATAGGACTTTAGCTGTGGCTGCAGCTAAACCACTGGGCCTTCATTATGGTCAAGGTTCCATGAGGTGCAGGAGGTGGGTGGGACAGCGTACTGTTTGAACGCAGGAAGGTAGGTGTAGATGGCGATGCTGCTGAGGTTGTAGATGAAGGGCAGGTGCTTGGCGATGTCCGCCGTGGACCAGCTGCTGAAGAACCCGTTCAGAACCCCCTGGTCTCCTCCTGCAGAGCAACAGCAGGACATGGAACGGCAGTGGCCTCAGTCATGTGACAGACATCCACACTTTGTACGGATAAAGAAAGTTAGAAAAGTCATTCTAATAATGAATACACAAAAATCCAATTTAGTCATGCTTTAGGAGGAGTTGGGCAAGGATGCCTACAGGTAGACTGACGGCATTGGGGTTTGATCCAACAACCTTTCAGCTGGGAATCAAACACCCTAACCACTAGAGTACACACACAGTAAAGATGTAGATGATGGTACAGTGACCACCGAGGGCATGACCAAGAAGAGCAAGGTGTCAACTTGTGCACTCGGGTGCTGGTGGATGTCGGGTGGTGTAGTGTTGGGTGGGGTGGTGTCACACCCCCTCACCAAGGAAGTGTCAATACATGTAATCAATCACGCAGCCCTGGAAAGATTCCATGCGCGGTTGCCCGTCTTGCCGCATCAACGGATCACATGACAAACCGCATGGGGATGAGACTTCCTTGGACAAAGTCCCACTCCGGAATCGAAAAATCCTACTGAAAGTGACTTTCCAGCCAGCTGTGTGTGCACTCAAAGGCATTCACCCACCACAATAGGTTTGTATTGACAGACTTGGCGGATTGACAGCGCGGCTCGATAGCTCTGCTAAGAGATGGCGACAACCCACTCATGTGGAAACGTCCCGACTGCCAGAACGACTCATTTTCCACCCCTGCGCATACGATTCTCACACCTTCAGAGCAGGCCTGCACTGCTCCACCTGACACCATTACAACCAGTTATGTGATTGATCTGATTTAGCACCCCGATGCTAAACGTCACATTTAAAAACAAATGTTCAAGTTAAATAAGAAAAACGGTGGAACTTCAGCAGAGTGTGAATGGTACACACGGTCATGTCATCTTGGCCATTGCGTTCCATCTCACAGAGGACACATGTGGAATGTGTATCCCACAGGTTCTGGTTCTAGGTGGTGGGGGGGGGGGGTATGTATTAATAGGTCATGGTTTTAGCAGCGCCTCTATAGCACCAGTGGGTTTACCAAGCTTACATTTGAACAAGATGCATTGCCTGCCCATGGACTCTCATACCTTAAATGAAAACACCTTTGCTTTCCAAACACAAATCTCCATCTTTCATAACTCTGCATGATGGAATCTCAACTCACACGTATTGTTAAATCTTTGTCTTAGTCATATATGTAGACTGGGGAACTTATCTAGCAGGGAACCCCCATCAAAAGCAAACCCTTGTGTAGAATAGGGACCTTTATAGAGCAGGGAAACTGTCAAATCTAACTTTTAAGACCAGTAACACCCACAGAGTGACCAACAGTGTTGTCATTTTGCACAGGTGTATACCACACCCTGGCACTAGAGTTCAGAGATATTAAAGTTGGTGGTAAAAACATGACTGCCTTGTCTCACACATCCAAATGACTAGACTGAGCAGTCCCTGAAACCGGACGCTCCTTCAGTCAGAAATAACACGCATTGCTGCTGTCGTTTATCCCAGCCAACACACTAAAGCCCAGAGGCTTCACCAAACTCAACAAGGGAGCAATCATCCTCATTTCAAAAACTGAGGATGAGTATAACAGCAGGAATCCTCCCTCTGTCGCCGCCTCCCCGGGCCAGTTTGTCTTGGCAACAGACAACACCGGACACTGAAAACCCTGGCGCTACACGCTCCGTGGCACAGCACAAATTTCTCCCATCAAGTCAATGAGACACGATCAATGGATCTCTTGACTACCTGAGTATCAAATCAGCCGAGGTGAGCAAATGGGCACGTAGCGAGCATTGTTCTGTAATCTGCAACGCATGTCGGAGACATGAGACAGCCTGCAGAGCTAATGCTAGCGTAAAAGGTCAAAGGGACGTCTGGTAACGGACCGGCGCACACGAAGGCGGCCATCCTCTGCTATATATAAACATCTTTATTCATTAAAATGCCACCACCAGGCCATCAAAGTGTCAGTCAGGGGGATTCTAAATCTAGGGGGAGCACAGCTTGCTACTCGACCAATGTTGAGTATCAAAGCAATGGTTGAAGTTTTATGCCACAAAATAAATGCTTGTTGTTGGCCATTGTGGTGCAAGAGACTGAGCGCTGGCCAGCAGGGAGCTGATGAGAACTGGGTCTTTGCTTTCAAAACGTGCAAGCCGCCGTTAAGTGGACTAATTGGCGCTTCGGGAAAACTCTGCACAAAAGAAATGAAAATCGGTCATCGTAAATGTCACGGATGAGAAAAGGGTTCAAGCGCTGTTATGAGGGGTTTTTTTGGGGGGGAGGCAAAAGGTGAATTAAAATGGAAACATTCTCTGGACTCCGAGACACCTCTTCCATCAAAGTAACATCTTCAGCATGTGACTAGCGTCGCAAGCAACTGTTTGGTGTTGACAAAAGTCAGTCAATACAGGCTCAGTAAAAATAGGACCACTATGAATGAATCACTGTCCAAAATACTTCTCATCAACATGTCATCGTGGCTCAAATGTCTTTCTGGTTCATTTTACCCCAACACTGTACTAAAAACTAAAATAAAAAGGAAACTCAGTGATTTACGACACACCCCAAAATATCGCAGTGATGCAATAGTTAAACAAGGGGCAGCTTGTTTTGCACCCCTCATAAAAACAGGTCCGCTGTAATGCAGAAAACTTTGCCAGAGATCATTTACCCACCAGGAAACTACATTCACCAGAGACCAGGCTCTGATGCCAAGGTGCTATTCACATCTCTTCATCTGCAGAGTCACTGAATGCCAGCCTTTGTAAAACGGGGGGGGGGGGGGGGGGCTCTTAAATTTAACTTGCGGCCCCTGAGAATAACCTGGCAGTGGCCGGTCAGACTGAGAGACAGGGAGGGCCTTGTGTCCAGGTGACTGGGTTTGACCAGAGCTCAGATTAGAAGACATGATAAACACCATGGGTGTTTTTGTCAACATTTTTACCACAGACTTTCAAGAGCTCTCAAGCCTGGTTCAGCGCTGGAAGAATCTAGACCGGCCCAACAGGAACGAACATGATATGAATATGTAATGCATTTCATAGGGATGTCAAATTAAATGAGTACTTGAAGCCCATTATTATGTGAAGATGGCATTGACAACGTGCATGTTACAATAAATACTATTGGCCCAATTATTATTAAATACAAGCCACAGTGGATGGGATAACCGATAGTAAAAAAGAAATGACATTTTATGTAATTATATGGGGATGTGTTGTGTGGTTGGCTGGCCTAATTAGCCTCACCTGGCCCTGTTAGAATCGGGGGGGCTACAAGCATTTCACCTGCAATTTTTACAATAAACGGGACTACTACACCACAACCTGCCCGTGTCCTTGACAAGCACTATGAAAGTCAATTATAGAGAAAAAGTATTCTGAGAAAAGAACAAAATAAAAAAAGATCAATAAATGAGGTTACCGTCGAAGCTGCCGTGCTCGGTGCTGTAGTGCAGCAGCTTCTCGTAGGTCTCCATGGAGGGCCGGAAGACGAACACGCCGGAGTTGAAGCAGTCGGGCCACCCGGGGTCCGGGGCCGCCGACAGCTCCTCACGCTCAAACAGCTCGTCTATGTTGGACACCACCTGGGGAGTGTGGGGGGGGGGGGGGGGGGGGTTGCCAGATTCTGTCATCCAAAGCAGCCTACGGTGAATTCAGAATACAGGTCTGGAAGAAACAGGTAAAGTGTCCATGTTTGCTCAAGGATGCTTACAGGCTCACTGCTGACATTGGGGGAAAATGGAACCCAGTAGTAGTGGACCAGCCTAGCCAGCCACTAGACAAACCTCATTAAGTACCTGTAGCATACTTCGTTGCCACGTACATGTGGCTTTGTTCAGGGCTCCGCCAAAGACACAGGCAAGTAATGGTAAAAAGTCTGGTTCATTGTTAGATTGTGATGAATAAATAAAGCATGGAATAACCCAGAACCCGCTGGAGGGATTATACATCCGGCCTAGGAACGCCTCGGGATCCCCCAGGAGGAACTGAAGAGTGTGGCTGGGGAGAAGGAAGCCTGGGGGGCCCTGCTTAGCCGGCTGCCACCGTGACCCCGGCCCCGGATAAGCGGATGACAATGGATGGATGGATGGAATAAAGCTAGAACTCCTAGCACTCTGTGCTGATGGCCGACTTAGCCTGTGTTGCAGTGATTAGGCAATGCACCACAGATTTGTAGCCCCACTGACCCCAGACTAACTTTGCTCGGTGAGGTCTATTAATCTAGCCACCAAACACACTCCCACAGTGCCCCAATATGCAAATCAATAAACGTCAACAAATTCCCTCAGACCCACCAACGTATCGGCATCCATGAAGACACATTTGGAGTAGTGTGTGAGGGTCCAGCAGTGCAGCTTGGTAAAGGTGACCCCCAGGTCGGGCCTCTTCATCATGGCCAGGTGGCCGGCGTCCCCGCTGTCCAACACGTCCACCAGCCGCACCTCGTCGTAGATCTGCTTCAGCACAGACCTAGGGGGTGGGGAGCATATAGTCCTCAAGTCTAGAGTCAGCATCCATCCCAACTCCAACCATCCCTGGAAGGAGGGATCCCTCTTCTGTGGTCTAGCCATCGAGTTCTCCCCCCAGTGTTTCTTTTAGAAGGCCTAGGGTTAGCGTTAGAGGGGTCATATAACGTGGGCCTGCTGTGAAGCACTTTGCCGTTAACATTGGGACGGGTTAGGGCCAGTCATTTAGGCTCAAGTCCCCATGACGTGCAAAGATTTATGGCAGCAATTTTTGATGCCATTTCACTTTCCCTATTTGAGCGACATGCCGATTGCTGTTAAATGCCATATTGGTTTCCTTAAGGTAACCAGTAGGGTCCAGGCCAGGGTGGTGGTGGTCCAGGGTGACTTACCGGCAGGGATCCGAGACCTGTGGGCCGATGAGCACCGCCAGCTTCCTGGTGGTGTGGTGGTTGCGCAGGGACCGGCCCAGCACCATGGCTCCCCTGGCATAGTTGTCATTGGTCGCCAAGGTGACGAAAGCCTGTTCTGTAGGACACAATGAACAAATGGTGCACGTGTACATTAGGGGATGGACAATACATATATTGGATGGTCAGCAGGAAGTCAACATGATGTCTATTTACAGTACAAATAGACAATGGTGTCAGTTGGTTGGTCACAAACTACAGGTTATTAACTTACCGGTCATCTTATCTGTCATCGGCCATGAGAAGCAGGTCACTTCGGTTATCGCCATCAGTTGAATAAATAAATCACTTGTGCACCCTAGTGTGTATACATACAGACTTTGGCTACACAACACCAGATGAAATCACCAACTCCAGCAATTAGAACAAAACTAAAATAAATGTCCAAACATGCCCAAAATGCACACGAAGGTTCCCAGCCATGAGGAGTAAACCTTGATATACCGGTAGATCCAAATGCCAATTCAGAGTTTTCACGCCAACTTGTTTTACAACGGCCCATTGAACCCTTCAGGCAACAATTCAAAAGCCAGCGAGGAACAGTTCAGTAGCCCATCGCTGTCGTCAAGACAACTCCCTCCTCAGACAACAATGACCTGTTCTTAAAAACCATGGACTTAAAAGTACATAGTTTAAAAAAACCAAAATAAACCACAGTACTCAAACAGCTAGAAACCAAATAGTAACCACATGATACGGTAGAACTTGACATATCCTCTCACATGTGCAGGTGCAACTAATGTAGGCCTACTGCATGTACTCTGGGTGACTGCATTCAAAGTGTGAGAACAACCAACCAACCATCCATCACACGTGTTTATGTGAGATTAAAGCGACGATGCAGACACAGCAGCCTTGCCCATTCGGGTAGCCAAGAAAAAGTTGGCAGAACACACACACACACACAGTCCTGACTCTATTCCAATGACATTTGCTGACACATTTGCTTGTGCACACAGACACGCCCCCTTCCATGTCCGTAAGCTGCATCTGTGGTCCAGCACGCAACAGCAGTCATTATATATTCAGAGAGCGCCACTGTCCCAGATGTCGTTACTTTCCCCATTGAAATGGTTCCGTGTCAGCGTTCACACGCAACTCACACTGTGCTCGAGAGTTGAAACGGCAAAACAAGGCGAGGCGGGATGTATGACCATGAGAGAGAGATACGGTGCATTCTGACGGCGTGTTTTTGACTTTGTTATGTAGGGAAACAAATACAAATAAAATAATAATAATTAATAAAATAAAATAAAATAAAATAAAGTCACATACCTGCCATGACTGAGGGGTACAACGAGGCGACGCTCCGACTGCAGACCAGACCAGAACAGAACAGAACAGACTCGCGCACAGCGACGTCCACGCGGGAGCAGGACGTCGAGTACGCGCAGCTGCCTTAATATACCCGGGGACGACGTCACGTGACACACACACACCTCCCCCGCCACCACCGCCGCCACCACCACACCTCACAGACACACAGCGCCCCGGTCTGTCTGTGTGTGTGCGTGTGTGGTGTGTATCTTAAGGTAAGTTCAGAGAGTTCAAGACACACCGAAATAACACACATTTGACACGTTGTGTTTGTACGGTTGGTCTTATTATGCGCACATGATCACGAGGAAGGACGGAGTGTTGCACGTCGAGGACAACCTTTTTAGCATAGCAACTTGTTGCAGGTTAGCAGGTTGTCGCTGACGTCTAACTCACTCGTGGTAGAAGACGTCCCGACGTTGAAATGGTCCGTGGTCGCCATCTAGTGGCAGGACTACGTACTACGGCCGCCTTGCCATAGAAGCAGTGCTGTACTGTGATTCTACTGCACTGTACTAAGGGGATTTTGTGGTCAAACATTGGTTGCTTGATCGTATAAGGGGAAACAAATAAGTGAGGCCAAGTTATTCTACTCTTAAATACAAGCAAGCAGTAATGTTATGTTTATGCAAGCAGTATTGTTATATTATTTTATTTTTATTATTCTATTGTTTATTTCTCTTCATTATTGTATTGCTATGCAACCTCTGGCACAAGAATTTCCTTTGGGATTAATAAAGTTTTATCTTATCTTAATGTCAGTATGAAAATGTAATGACAAATACAGCACCTACAAAAACACATCATTGCTATCACAATCCTCCAGTAAATCTCCATCATAGTTTACTCACTGTAGCGCAATGCTTTTGAAACATTCAGTTCAGTTACATTCAGGACCGGTCTTTGGCCCCTTTGTTTTCCCTGGTCATGTGACCTGCTAGGCAGAATGCACAGGCTGCCAAGCAGGCAAGAAATACAGTATGGCTGTCACGTAGCGTGAACTTGAAGCCAGGCCAGAGTGCTTAGAGATGGACACACACGCACACCCCCCCCCCCCCCACACACACAAACACTCTCTGTTGGAGCGGTGCCATTGCAGAGAGCGACCATTCAGTCACAAAGCGGTCTGTATAATGAATCCGTTGCTCATTCTCATTTGTATACTGATTGACATGATCTGTAAAAAAATAAAGATAAATGAAGAAGGCTTAATATAAATATTATGATTTGTATATATGTATTGAACAGATATTTGAAATATTGCATATTTATATCTAATTTGGCTTGAAAGTGATTTAAAATAATCACTATTTAGTCTTGACATAGAAATAGCAAGCACCATTTTATTATGCTTTCTACATTTTCTAATCTTTTTTTACATAGAAACAAAGCACCAAAAGCTTTTCGCAAGATGGTGCGTTTCCATCATACATACGAATGAACATGCTCGTGCACACACACACACACACACACAGACACACACGCACACATGCACACATGCCAAATTATTCAGCAGGTGAGGATGGCTCATTGATTTTATTGTTTGCACTCATCCTGACATCCTGTCAAGCACAGTGAGAAAACATGGCGGGTGGTGGCCCGTAACCATGGACACCGGGCCGGAGGAGGTGGGGCCGGGATGGGGGTGAGAGGGTGAGAGTGAAGGGATGGAGGGAGGGCGGGGGCTGAATTGGGTTGAGAGGGGATGGGGGTGGGCGGGTGGCAGGGTAGGGGGTGAGTGGTGGCTCCTCCTCCTATTAGAGGGTCTTCTGCACGTAGGCAGCGATGTACTGCACAGCCAGCATGGTCTCCATGCAGGTGGCCTTGATCTGGGACTCGGGCAGCAGGAAGCCGTAGCGGCCCGTGTCACGCAGCTCAAAGGTGAACGAGTACTTCACCCCCTGGTCGTACGCCCAGTCGTCCGAGCCGCCGGCGGCAGGGTCTGGCCGGGGACAAGAGCAGCGCTGTGTTAATCATGCTGATGCTAATGCTGGTGATAATAATAGTAATAATAATAATAATAATAATAATAATGATGGTACTACTGTTAAAAATAACCACAATAAATAATAATAATGCAAATTATTTGTAATAATGACAATACGGCTAATATTAATAATGCAGCTAATTATACATACAATTTTATAATATTGATCTTAATACTATTCTAATACAACTAATAAGTAATAAAATACTAAACTGTATTTAATTGAATATATAAACAATTATTAATACTGCTTATTATTAAGTTGCCGAGGTGCTGCTAGTGTAGATCATTGTGGAAGGTCAATCGACCCTATTTTGTACAATTAGCCGTGTGTTGTGATCCCAGTGATGGAAGGGGCATCCTGTTCACGCTGGGCGGTGTGTGTGTCCTGCTAAGGACGAGAGGGGTGTGTGGAGGGACGAGTGATGGCTCTTGTTGTTGTTGTTGTTGTTGTTGTTGTTGTTGTCATACTTTGTAGTACTCTGTACTTACAGATGGTGGCAGCACCGGGGCCGCAGGTGTAGCGCGTACCGTACAGGCTACGCAGCACGGAGGCCGCTTCCTCGGACACCTTCAGCTGCGGAGGTACGTCAACACTGCAGTGTTAATAACGCTTTCTTCATTTACATCCAGCCCCTGACTTACAGTGAGGCTGCATGGGAACAATCGCAGCATACAATCAACATTGGAGTGACTCGAGTTTCTAAAATATACTCTAAAAATGAAGTGTTGAATTGAACCATAGTCTACTTATTCAGTGCTTTGGTTGTTTAACTTCAACTTAAAATCGGCCACTGTCACTGGAAGGACAGTATTCTAAAATTGTTTGTGCCACGCCCTTCTCAATGTAGTAATATGATAAGGTTTTACATTGTATTACCAAAACCCACAGATAAAGCATGAACAAAGAAAAATACATATACCAATAAACCATAAATAAAGCATAAACCAAGCAGGAATATGCAATGCCAGGTGAACCTTTGATGTCAACCATACAAGAGGACAATGCAGTCACAATGTGCACAGTCAATCTTCTCATTTCGAGCCTGAAGCACATCAGAAATTATTTTCAGTCCACCGATATTAAAGTCAATAGCGAGGACAAAGCCGAAAGCCTCGTGTTTACAGGAAATGAACTGCCGCAGACAGGGCCTCAAACGGGAAATCACATTGCCGGTCAGTGGGTCAGTTATGAAAACACTCCCGGAGTTCTTTTGTTCTGCAAGGCATAGAGGTTGAAATGAATAACAGAGAGAGAGAGAGAGAGAGGGGGAGAGACTGACAGAGGGGGGGGGAGAGAGAGAGAGTGTGTGCGATCATGGCAGTCGGTGTGATAGTTGGTGTGGAGGTGTGAGTGTTAAGCATGGCCCTTGGACACCCATGGAGCGGTAAGAGAGCCCCCTATATGCTTCCTATGGAGAGCGAGGTGGGGTAGTTGGGTGGTCACATGATCAGGAGTCAGGAAGTGATTTGCAGTGGTGCCGCCCAGACATCAGGGTGATAATAGGACTGGCGGGGGGGTCTTACGCAAGAGAAGCTTTCACATACACATTTAGAGACTGGACGCTAAATTGGAATTGCATGCTGTAAATACATATACTCATGCATAATTTCAGTAAATCCCAGGTTCGTAAACGGAAATACTTCACAAGTAATCAAGCATTGTTATTGCAGGTGCCGTATTGGACGGCGTTAAAAGTACTATATGTAAGAATCATGAATTCCTTCAGGGACTACATGTAGGATTTTACAGGTTGTGATGGAACTTTTAAAAATGAGACCTTCCCAGAATCTCTGTTGCGAATACAGCCTGTGGGGCTTAATTTCTATTTCACTCGAATCAGGTCGGTTTTGCGCATAATGTCAAAAATGTCTGTTTCATAGCCTATTCATTTGTAAAAGGTTAATTTATGATTAGAACTAACATTAGTTTAGGTTATTATTGTTATCTTCTCAACATATGGAGAGAACAATCCAGTGCTCTGAATGCATGAGCCACAGCAGGCTGCAGTTCACCTACCGGCCAAAGGGGTCAGTAATGAGAAGGAATCCGTGATTCTTACATATAGTCCCTTTAAGTTAACCATGTGGTTCCCAAGCCGGCTTGTTGTGTATGAGTGAATGTGATTTTGACACAGTGATGTGGGTGACTGACCAGCTCGTTGTGGTCGGCGGCTAGGTCATAGGTGTAGGAGTACGGGAAGAGAATCAGCTGGGAGTAGGAGTGGACGGTCAGGTAGGCCTTGATGATCGACTTGTGTTCGCGGATGAAGTCGGCAACATTCTTGACCTCGATGTCGGACTCGGCCCTGGAGCCACAGTAGGTTTCACTGCAGGGATTCCTGGAGGCTCCGGTTTCTATGGGGAGGAATCAATGGAACGATGATGTAAGGTGGAAATGGAAAAATACTAACAATCTGAAATAATGACATTTCTTTGAAGGTTTCCATTACCATTGGAAACCTTTTGTTCATGAAGGATTTTTCAACACACATGAAATGTGTGTTTCTCTGTCCAAGTAGAGGACCAAATGATGTGATTACACACCCCCCATGTCTTAAAATAACCAACCAAACAAACAAACCAACCTCCAAGATAAGCTTGGACATCGGCCTTAAGACATCTGTGAGCTCTCACGGACGGCAGACTTACTGCACCAGCCTGCGTTCCAGTTCCTGTTGGGGTCCGTTCCGATGCAGTTGGTCCCAGAGTTTCTGGAACGGGTCTTTCTCCACATCCTGTTCTGCAAGGTCCCAAAAGACTCAACTTTACTCTCATGCGACTCCATGTACAGTATGTAAAGTCAACAGGGCACTTTGAGTGGGAGTCTGGAGTCAATTTTTTTTTTTTACTCAGACTCTTTGAACTTAACTTACACTCTTGTGGGTGTAGTCGTAGCCGTCGACGTTGAAGACGGGCAGGACATACACGTCCATCTGGTCGAGCAGGCTGGTCATCTGGGAGTCGCTGCCGTAGGTCGACAGGGCCTGGGAAAGATGAAGATTCCCATAAAGTTCTCAGCCAAGGCTTTCTGTAACTGTCGAAGAGAGTGTGCGGGATTGGGGTCTCATCCCCCACAAGACTACCACTACCGAAAGGCCTTGAGTTCAACACCACCAAACATCTGTAAAACAACCTCCTGCCTTTATACCTCATGGCTGCTGTGCCTTAGTGCCTTTTTTAAAGGGGCCCTATTATACCACCAGGTGTGAGCGTGATTAGCTATTACAAGCCATTGCAAATATGTCATGTGACTGAAATTGTCATTGTGACGAAGTGACATCACAAGTGGGAGTGTTCACCTAGATGTATGCTGACTAGATTAGTTTAACAGTTGGCACCCTGGGTAAGCTGATCATAATGTCATAACAACAATTTTAGTGTCATGACAATTTCGAAACTGCTCATAATGGCGAATCTTGCCCACCTGGTGGTATAATATTAACATTTGTGTCCATTTGTGTCCCCATGCGATGTGTTATCGCATGGGGAGAGAGAGATGAGTTGTGGGGTGTGCTGTTGTGTTGAGTCCTACCTCCTTCACAAACCACTGGCAGAAAGCAGGAGAGATCCACTCTCTGGCGTGGATGCCGCAGTCCATGAAGATGGCGGGCTTGGTGGAGCTCGACTTCTTGCCAAGCTGTTCATAGAAGGTTTTGGAGGCATAGGAGGTTTGGGTAAATCAGTTTTCTATTGGGAGTTAGGTGGGCTTAAACAGGCTCAAACAGACCGTTGATAACCGTTGTTATTCCATGATGCATTAGAAATGTTCGGAAAAAAGGTTAAAGTTAAGTGCTCTATTAAGGGTGCTTACGTTTATGTAAAAAGTTTGAAATGGGTTAATGCATTTTGATATGGGTAAAGCAATGCATCATGGGAAGGGCCTCTATAGTTATAGTTTTACTTCTCAATCCCCACCCCAGTCGCTGGAGTAAATATCCCTCACATCCACATGCAGACACACCTTAAGGAGAGTCATGCGGCGTCCCTCGAAGGTGCTGCCGATCTCCTGCTGGCGGATCAGCTCAGGGTTGGAAGCGGAGATGGCATCGATCCAAGACTGGATCTAAAATGGGGACCACAGCAACACAAATTGGATCAGATCATCACATCAGATATCAGAAGGAACCATAACGGCGCTGTGATAAAAATAAATTAATCCCAGATGGGGAATTCAGGCTTCACAGTAGGAGCACAGGACAATAATAAAGAACAAACAATACCAAAAAAATGTATATGCAAAAAAACTATACAAAATACTAGTCATATACATGACAATGCAGTGCAGAATGTAAAGTCAGTGGTGTGATCTGTCCATCTCGTACTTTGTCCCAGCTGTTGTAGTTGGTGTAGCTGTGGGCCCTGGGAGTGGGGCCCGTCGCAGCATCGATGCTGGCCTGGAGGTCCTCGATCAGCACCCTGAGGGCAACACGGCACCCATGGTGAGTCCTTCCATCCCTGATTTCCACAGTCCACCCATGTACTGGCGGTGCCCTTGAGCAAGATGCCGAGCCCCAATCTGCTATTTCATGATGTGTATCTCAATGAACCGTAGCCTGCTATGGCTTTCTCTAATTTAAAAAGTATTATTCAGCACTCCTCTGTACGACGCAAATGCACTTACAAGCTCAGCAATGTTTTGAGGATTCCTTCATTTTCATCACTCATCATTTCTTGATGAGTGATGAATGTTGTTCCAAGGCCCCCCCCGACTCACTCTGTCTCCATGTCGCTCTGCTGCAGCATGGTGCTGACCAGCTCCAGGTATGGGGCGGGCACGTGGATGTCCACGTCGATGCCGATGTTCACCAGCTCGGCGCTGTCGGGGCTCCAGAAGTCCACCTGCAGGGGGCGCCACAGACCAACACAAACCTGAGGGCTGAGACTGCTGGGAAAAACTGCAGGTAAGACCTTTTCATTGGGTGATTCACCTGTACTTCTAAGGAACTTTTTTTTTTTTTTGGAAGGGAGCTGTCCAAAATATATATAAATATATATATATATATATATTTTTTTTTTAAAAAGGACCAGATACAAACTATGTCTAAATGAACAAAGACAAATTTGGAGGGAGAATTTGACGTGTCACCCGATGATGCGAGCGAGCGACGCGGATGCCCTGAGAGAATGGATCCAATTTAGCCCCCATCACCTTTAGCGAACCAATCTGTCGCCTGTGCAGAGTGCGAATGGCACGCTAAGGCACGGTGTGAAGGCCGTACCTCGATGCTCCCGGCCAGCTCCTTAATGAGGGTCACATGGGCGTCAATCACAGGCTTCAGACGCAGCACTTTCTCCCTGGTGAAGAGAGAAGAACACCATATACAATATCCTCAACAGGATACTGTATACTACCGCTATATGCTCCCACCATATGAACCAGAATATGTATTTTGGAGGGGCCTTTAATATTACACACATATTTGACATTTGAATAAAATTGGATGCTGCCTGGTGTCCTATTTTAAGCACCAGGAATTCTTTAGTCGCTAAACATTACTCCTAAATCTCTCATGCAGTTACCGGTATGTGTTTTTGCTGCTATGCCAGATCATCGTTATTATCATCAGGTGTACTGTAACCTATACATAATCTATACGATTTGTTTTGCTAATCATAATAATTGAAATGCAAATACTTTTTGTATATGACTGTGTATATACCTACACGCAGTAATTGCAGCAAGTATATTAGGAATAGATAGCATGATAGTTGAGTAAAAAATAAATTGTAGTTAGTTGTCTGAGAGGAACCCTATTGCACTTCTGCAATGGAATCAGTTGAATTGAAAAGTTACCCGTCGAAGCGTTTGACCTCAGCCAGGGCAAACGCCAGCAGTCCGAGCAGCAGGAAGGCCTTCATAGTTGCACAGTGTCTCTGGGGCAGACCGCTGAGCGCTCTTATAACCCCCTGGCGCCGCCCCCACCCCATCCCCATCCACGGTGCAGCAGTGTCTCTTCCTGCATGTCCTGAGGAATGGCGTGGTGCCAAAGCGACGGCCACTCAATGATTAACCGACAGGTCCTCAGGTGCACCGAGGTCATCTATTTTTGAACTTCCCCCCGCGTGGAATATGTTGACCGCATTTTTGTTTCCGTGGAGCCAGTGCATTGCGACGGAGCCTTTGTACACGTGTTTACCTTTTATTTATATTTTTCCGTATATTCACAAACTGTACAGTTATTAAGAGAGTAGAAAAACAATATCCACACTATAGCATCAGCACTGAACATGTTTAAATAGAACAAAAGTACAACCACCACAAATATCGACAACGAAACACCCGACCTATAGCGATTGTGCTGTACAGTACATTTCTCCGGGACTTGCTTCAGTAAGACTTCGTGCACGACTTCGTATCAAAAGTCCAATCTCGGTATGCAACGTACACATACACCTAAACACGGCCACCGGGAGGAGCACAGGATATCAAACATAAACATTAAGCACATAAAGATCCCCCCTCCCCTCGTCATAAGTCACATATTTAATTTCCACCCAAGTGTATTGCGCTTACAATTTGGTGGAGCACACAACAATAGTTTTTCATGTCCACACTTTTGTATACATTTGGCCGTTAAAGGCACAACGACCACAGCATGTGGGCACCACTTCACTGCATCACTTAAGCTACCATGAGATGGTGAAACCTTGCAGTATGCAGTATACACACCGTGCTATGTATACTTATAGCGCTCATTTTGAACTACTGGACAATGAAGTACATCTCTCACTGGTAGGATGGCATGTTGGCTATTTATATGAGTACTATTATTTTTATTATTATTAATATCATGTGGTGCTTTCTATAAATAACGATTGTGACCACATATCAGTACTGCGTACGGTTAATTCAGTCTCCTGCAAATGACACCATGTTGAAAATACAGGAGTGCAACATGCAGCATGCGGGGGGGCTGGTGTCCTCCTGGGGTCTCAGTGCTTTAGTCATACAGTTGGGGCCTTCTCTCTCACAAGCACGGCAGGGAGGCAAAGTCCCTCCTGACTCCCGTCGTCGCCGTCCTCACTTTGCGTCTGCAGATGAGGCCACCTTGCTCTTGGCGGTCAGGCTGAGCGCCTCGCTGGCGCGGTAGGACAGGGCGCTCATCTTGGAGCTGATGCTGGGGTGGGTGCCGGTGACGCCGCGCGGCGAGCAGCACAGCAGCCTCAGCAGGTGCCTACGGAAGTTGACGCCCACGAAGCCGTACACGATGGGGTTGACGCAGCTGTTGAAGTAGGCCATGCAGATGGTGAAGGGCATGGCCGTGTCGATGATGTCCAGGATGGAGCAGTCCACCAGCACCTTCAACTGGTGCAGCAGCTGCAGGAAGTGGAAGACCTGGTGTGGCGCCCAGCACAGGAAGAAGGCCAGCACGGCAGCGGCCAGCATGCGCAGCACCTCGTCCTCGCGGGAGCGCACACTCTTCTGGATGTGCCGCGTGCTCAGCAGCGCCCGGCCAATCAGGCAATAGCAGGTGATGATGACGAGGAAGGGCACCAGGAAGCCCAGCAGGCTCTTCATCAGGCCGAGGGCCAGCAGCAGTTGCTTCTCCCGCACGGTATGCTGCACGTTGTGCAGGGTGCCGCACACCGTCTTGTTGTCGATGCTGTGCAAGTCCCGCATCAGCGCGTTGGGCACGCTGAGGGCGAAGGCGAAGAGCCACACCAGCACGCAGGTGATGCGCGCGTATCCCACCGTGCGGTAACGACGTGAGCGCACCGGATGCACGATGGCCAGGTAGCGGTCCACGCTGAGCGCCGTGAGGAAGAAGATGCTGGTGTAGAGGTTGAAGATGACCAGGCCGCCGCTGGCCTTGCACAGGAAGCTGCCGAAAGGCCAGTGGTAGCCGGTGGCGGTGAAGGTGGCCCACATTGGCAGGGTGATGAGGAAGGTGAGGTCGGAGATGGCCAGGTTGACCACGAAGACGTTGGCCACGGTCTTGAGCTTCATGTAGCGGTAGATGACCGTCACCACCATGCTGTTGCCCACCACGCCGATGACGAAGTTGAAACTGTACACCACGGGCACCATGGTGAAGATGAAGTTGTGGTTGCCGGACATGCCGCACTTCAGCTGGATCCCCTCCACGGGCGTGGTCGTGGTGTTCTGCATTTCCTCTGCTTGCTTTGCGTCCTCACACACCGGGGAGGGGGGGGGGGTGTGGGGGGGAGGGGGCAGGGGGGCTGCGCTAAGAAAACCAAAGGGGGGCCCCGTCAGCGGGGGGTTGTCTGTCTGTGACTGATGCAGGGCCTTGGGGGCGAAAGGCCTCGGCAAAGTCCTAGGAAAGAGAAACACACGACCAAAAAAATGTCAGTGAGAGTCAAGGGGGAGAGGCGAGGGTTCTGCCGGCACGGCCCATAAACCATGATTCACATGCGGCCGCTAGAAAGCTTCCCCCCCCCCCCACTATGCTAGCTCATTAAGGATCAGCACATTAGAACCTATTGTGACGTTTGGCTTTATCCCTATAACATAAGAGGCCCTCAGAAGAGCAGATGCTGTATGGTATTCCATATTCCACTTAAGCCCCTTCTAAATATTATATAGACAGTCAGCATTGTAACTTGCTCCCCTTTCAAAATGGCCCTCCTCTAATGAATGGGGACAGTAAAAATGTACAGAGTTGGCATCAAATAGCCGTCCATCTGGGCGAACCGTGGGCACCCGGAAGGAGAACATTTACACTCTGCGTTACGACCTGCGCTAATGAACACTGCGTGGCAAAGTACGTGCTCAAATAGCAACGCCATTAAACTCGGAAGCACCAAAGAGCAGGGGGCGAGGAAAAAATAAATAAAAAAAAGCGTCTATGGCTCCAGTCGCTGTAAAAGACGTGTCACGTTCCGAGCCCTCGGTGTGCTCAGATACGCAGCATGGGAAGTTCTAATCAGCGCACACCTAAACAAACAGGACAGCGGGGAGGCGGCGGGTGGCGGCGCCGTCGAAACTTTGCTCAGTGAGAATACCCAACCTGCACACTGGAAAATTAGCCCTGGGGATAGCTTTTATTCTCTCTCTCTCTCTCTCTCTCTCTCTCTCTCTCTCTCTCTCTCTCTCTCTCTCTCTCTGTGCTTCATTTGTAAAAAGCAGAACGCAGAACTAGGAGATAAAAATGAAATCTGCCCCTTACTCGAGAGCAGTTACATTTTATCGAATAGCTTAATGTGTGGCAATTAGTTGCGCCATTTATTTTGTATTTTTCTTCAGAATATTTCCAGATCCCTAATATAGGATACCACTCAGAGATGGTTTCTATTTCTATTGTATAATATTATACTATACCTATTATACATTACAATGTTACTGTAGTATTATTATATTATACAATGTTGTTAATCTATTAATGCACACCAAGTTAAAAAGTACAACGTTTGATTAAAGTAAAAAAAATTACATTATACAAATATTAAGTTTAGCAGCAGATTAGTGTAGTGGTTAGGATGTTCCCCGTCTGGGTTCACCGTCTGCAAAGCAACTAAATAGTTAATAGCTGGAAATGATTTAAAGAATGAGTATAACTAATGAAATAATATAAGTAATGTACAAGGAAAATATATCGTAGGAAATGAATGTAAATCTTTCTACAGTATACAAATATATCTAGCCTACAATACTCATGCTTGAAACCTGTTCTATTAACCTCACAATTATGAAGTGCTTGAAGAACTGTCTTACTCTTACTTTGTTTCACTCTCTTTGGACAAATGTACTTATTGTAAATCGCTTTGGACAAGTGCTAAAAGCTGTAAATGTCGGCTAAATGTAATACCAACTACAATAACCATCGCTGACCGTTATTATTACTTAGTTTTTATAATATTTATTATTATTATCATTCAAACGTTTTGGTTTAAAAAAACGTTGAATTCAAATGCAGCCACCATTCTGCCACAAGATGGCATTCTAGTATAAAGATGTTTCCTGGACAGCCCACACCACTAGTGGTGCAACCTGCTCACATCAGGCCCTCAGTCAGGTCCTGATGGCTGCTGGAAGAACAACCTTTACAACCAATCAACTAGCATTTGTTGGCTTGTGCAAATACACACCAGCCTAATCGGTAATATCACTCTTTATAGACAGTGATTTATATATAGTATTGGCCTATATATAATTTCTAGAGATAACACTATTTAACGCTGCCCATATTCTGAATCTCATCTGGTTGACATTAGGAACATTAATGTCATCATTAAATAAAATATAATGACATGTAATATAATGAGGTTGCAATATGCTTCGGGAGACCTTTAGATCGCCTAAAATCAACCTTTTTCTGCAGGTTCTCTATGGAAGCATTCTTGCTAGCGCTAGAGCAACAACCATATGAGTTGCAGATGTGTGGAGAGCTTAGTTTGGGTTGACTGTGTGGACGCCAAGGCCAACAGAATTGTCGACTGTATCTGGGCGTCTGTGCACCAATGCTCAGGAACTCGTCTCAATGTTCTCACATTTGCCCCGTTGACTATAACGACTATAGTCCTCCGATAATACAGCAGCCTATGCGGCTCTTAAATGTCAGTTCTAAAGTAGACGACAAGCCATGGCGCACATGATTTCACATTTACATTGACGTTCGGAATTCCTTTGACCATATAAGGGCATTTTGTTATTGACATGTCTCAGGTGCCTTGTGTGTCTGGCTGGAGCGGGTATGCTGACCGTCAGTACTTTTCCATGAGGCAGATGACCAAGGTGAGGGGTGTGTGTTTGTTTTTGTTAGTGCGTATGCAGCAGCAGGGGGTGGGTTGGGGGGGGGGGGGGTATACGACGGCACACATAGAGAGCATGTCAAACCATTGCTTCCTGCATGTAAAGTAGCACGTTATAGCCATTCTAATGTAAAGGACAGCCCCCGGCAACATAATAAAAGGTCAGAGTCTGGAAGCTGGACAGCAGCGTGATTTAGTGCGCCGTGGGGCGGGGGCCCTTGAGATGTGGCGAGCGGACGGCGCACCGCATAACCCAGGGACCGCCATAAAGCCCGGGGTGACGGCAGACAGGAAGGCAAACATCCACTTTACGCCCTCCCCCCTCCGCCCCGTCTGTATACCATAAAACATGAAATGTCCCCAAAGTAAGACAACACGGCGACGACGACGCGTAATGACGCCACGTAATGACGCCAGGAACAGCAGCAAACATGATTAGGGCGGGAAAAAAACCAGCGGTGGTTGAAGCGGCAAACTGTGGCTGACCTCTGCGCTAAGACCGCCGAGACTTCGTCTGGAACTTTGTCCGCTGTAAGACCACATTCCATTCCCAATGATGATTGGAGGGGGATATTTCCGAAAATAAAATGAAAATAAAACATTTTGGAGCGCATGGGAATTTCTTGGAAGGGTTAACCGGGTGGCCACTCTTACCCAGGGGTATTTTGTTGTATATGTATGACTGACCAAAATTGGCCTTGTCTGGCCAAATATTCAACGACTAAAGTGTCCGCCTGTTGGAGTTCATGATTTATATTTAAAACCGTCACTTTCATCTTACAGGCAGGTACCACCACCACCGGCGACCTTAAGCACACCATCAAACAATGATCTCTCTCTCTCTCTCTCTCTGTATCTCTCTCTCGCTCTATTTTCACACTATTCCGTTCTCCTCATCACGTGTGAAGTCACTCTGAACATATAGGCTACTGTACGCCTATTTAAACACCGTCTGCTGTTAAATCTGCTGCAATCACATGGGTCTGTAATTAAATATGAATAATTTCCATTTTCCACACTCAATATTTTAGCTATATTTCAGCTGATCTTTAATGCTTGTATATATATATATATATATATACATAGAGAGAGAAAGAGAGCTCATATATATATATCATATGTGCATGCATCAATGCACTGAATGGTTTTTGTGCATGCTTAGTTCTTCGCTAATTTGCTAATTTAATTCTCCTTTTCCTCCTCCTTTGTCTCAGATGTCTCTCTCTGTGTCTCTCTGAAGTGTTGGTTGCTCAACTTATGGGCCTGTGGAAATACAATAGACCAACACCACCTCTTCTGTGGACCAACAGCAGCATTAAAGAGCCGTGTAACGCAGAACACATGTGTCACCGCGTTATGCAACATTGTGGGTTTTTTGCTTTTTTTGTCTTGCTGGTGGATCACAACTTATGTAATCTTCCGGTGGTGTATATTTCTATGTGGATACAAATGTGCATTTATGTATGCCTGAGTAAAAATGTGTTGACCTCTATTCATCGTGTCAAGGACAAGTGCTTGTACACGGAAAGAGGGCGAGAGACAGTGAAAGAGCAATAGACAGATGTGAGAGAGAGAAAGAGAGAGACAGAGCAAGTGGGGGGGGGGGGGGGGGGTACACTGAGGGAGAGGGAGAGACAGTGAGAGAGATAGAGAGAGGAAGGAAGACATTCCCAGAGGACTATTTGACTTGCTGCAGGACACGGGTTAATGGATGTATTGGCTTGAGAAACCCCGTCTGCCTACTGCTGTTTGCCAAACCCCTGCTTTCATGTGACGTCCTCGTGCCATGTGCCATCCACACACACACACACACACACA
>PIJE02000484.1:102500-157957 GCA_002895965.2 Coryphaenoides rupestris
AATATAACGACTTTCTCAGATTAAATGCGACAATGTTAGCTGTGAGTAAGGCCTTGGCAAACAGGAAGCGGCTGGATCTTAGCGTTCGTTTCCCCCTGGGGGACGAGAGGGTGGGTGGGGAGCCCGCTAATCAAATGACTCTTCACGCTATTAGCCGTGTTGTTCTCATTTCACCCTCAGTAGAATGAATTGTTGACTTACTGGAGGTAATTACCAATGCACACGTGGTGGGATGATGCCGGGAGGAAATGCAGCCGCTTTAGATCGCACAACACTGAAATGCCAAGCTGTTGTCATGGCCACCTGCCGATGAAAGACAATACCGTGTTAGGTTGGTTGACCTTGAGTTTCAGTCGCCGTAGACCACCGACTGAAAGGGAACCTCACCCAGTCACTTACCGCTATCTACGGCACTGAAATACTGGCAATGCTTGTCTAAAATGTCAAATACGTAATCATGTTATTTTTAGTGTAGTATTTATATAATGTCTATAGCAGAGGTCTCCAACACATCGCTCGCGAGCTACCAGTAGCTCCCTACCAGTAGCTCCCTACCAGTAGCTCCCTACCTGTTTCTAGGTTGGGAAAGTTCCAAATGTACAAATTAGAAAAGAAAAATGTCACTCTGTAAACCTGTTTACATTTCTATCCAATCAAATGCACAGACATTCTGGCACAAAATGATTATTTGCCAATCAGCTGTCAATTAGATGAGTTAAGCTGCTATCTAATTTGATAAGTGATGCCGTTGTAATGGCAACATTAGGCGGTTTAAGGAGTTTTTTTGTCAGTCGGTAAAAGATGTAACGTGGAGCGCCCCTTCACCGAAGTCCACAGCAACTTTTAACGGGAATGTCCGGATGGTAGCAGTCTACGAACAGAGAAGGTAAAGGAGCTGAAAGCAACGCTTAAAAGACAACGGTCTCTGTTTACCAAATCGGCAAAGAAGGCCAACGCAGCAACAGAGGCTTCGTTTAAAGTGGCGCACATCCTAACTAAGAACAAAAAGCCCTTCACGGATGGCGGAATTGTAAAAGCGGCGTTGACTGTGGTGGCTGAAACTTTATTCGAGGACCATGTCAGAGCAAAGTTATGTCGATTGCCGATGTACAACTTGGTGTTAATACTGGGGCAAGGTGAGTGTCTGCGCTGTCTGGATGTGGACAGGTTTTCGATCCAGTGTGATGAGTCGGTTGACCACAGCGATACTGGCTGTCTTCATTCAGATGGTGTTTGGTGATTTTTGAATGAATGTTTGAATTTAAAATACAATGTCAAAATGTTTCAATTTAAGATACAAAAAAGTCAACATTTTCTAAATGTTCACACAAAAGAAGCTTATTCATGGTAAATGGATTGCATTTATATATTGCTTTTATCCAAAGCGCTTCACACTATTGCCTCACATTCACCCATTCATACACCGACGGTGGTGTCAACCATGCAAGGTAACAACCAACACGTCAGGAGCAGTTAGGGTTAGGTGGTGTCTTGCTCAGGGACACCTCGACAGTTAGCTAGGCTTAGGAATCAAACCAGCAACCTTCCAGTTTCCAGACAGCCACTCTTCTCACCTCCTGAGCTACTGCCGCCCTGTAGCCCTTCAGCTGGTTTGGCTGGATGTGATCTCGGCCACTTTCATTTTGTCAAATTAGCTCTCAGAGGAGACCCCTAGCTAATAGTATTTGTTAAATGAATTCACATTCAGAGCATGGATCCAGTATATCAGATACAGTATATCCCAGTAATACAAGAAATGTAGGAGTGATGTATTTTAGTTTAATCGTTCAAAAGGCTTTCGATGGATCCTGCAAGAGTGGCGTTTGGCGCAGTCATGCAGATAGAAAGCCGGTGTTGTGTTAGCCAGATGCTTTCTGGGGGAGTGGAAAATATGCGCGAATATTCTAATCTAATCTCCTGAATGTCAACAAACCCTTACATTCCTCACAAAAGTTTATTTACAAATCTTCCTTGTCAACTCCCATCCCGTTTCTCTGGTGGTGTCAGTGCACCCACTTCCTCATTCTGTCATCACAACAAACAGCACTGAAGCCCTGTAGCAAAGTCCCGTCAGCCAATCACAAAGCAACCCCCTAGTAAACTCGCTCTGTTTAACACACACAAATATTTTTTAATTACTAGAATGGCACTGTCTCACTGAAACCTGGCACCCCTCCTCCCCCTCTAACCAACCAGTCCCTCTCCCAGTTCTCTTCCTTCTCCCTCATTGACATTTGTTCATTACTATTGGGTCCTGAATCCCCCTCTTGCTCTCATTGGTACGTTTGACACCATCAACCACTCCCGTCCCCTCAACACAACTGGCTCTGCACTCTGCTGGTTTCCAATCAAACCTCTAACGTATGTTCATCCATATGAAAAACTGTAAATCCACACCACAGCCCCTGTAGCCCACGAGGCAGCCACGACCGCCTGTTTGTAAAGCCCTGGCAGAAGCGACTAGCATGTAGTTCCCCAAACCATCTATAGGTGGCTCGCTGTGGTTGGATGCAGAAAAAAACGGTCACCAGTCTAAAGACCCTTTCACACATGCAGTCTATCCTATGTGTGATTATTGTCAATAATCACACAGATGTCAATTTCGCTAGCATTGCCAATGCAACACTTTTCAGTTGTAGAGGAAGTTATGGATGAAACCAGTTTTGTACTTGAATTATACTTTGCTGACCAGGTGAACAATAGAACCGTGGAAGTGAGCTACCGAGGTGAAGAAGTCAACAAGCGGACAATCCTGTCTTTTGTGATTTGTGAACATCCTTACTGACTCCTCTACCGAGGAGAGCTTCCCAACTCCCACCAGTGGTTGGGCGGGGGCATGTCCATTGTGGCTATGAGAAGGTGTTTGTTTTGCCTGCGTAGTGCGGAGGTGTCAAGGACAACCTTGGCACCGTCTGACTGGTGCAGTCAAGGCCCTGAAAATATTTACAACTTCCCTCACGCTGAATGGATTTACCCTGTTGGCTAGGCGCTGGCTGCGTGTCGTGCCTGGTGTGTGGGCTGGTGTTTATTTGCTGGTCTGCGGTACCTCGTGTGTGGTTTATGGATGTGTTTATTTGTGTTTCGGTATGGGTGTGGGTGTACATGCGACAGTAAGTGTGTGTGTTTGTGTGTGTGTGTATGTATGGCTACTTGTGTGTGTGTGTGTGCGTGTGCGTGTGCGTGTGTGTGTGGGACAGGATAGGGCAATGCTGGCATGAGAACGAAGGCAGAAAGTGAGAGGGAGAGAGATTCATGTGTTCCCCGATCTGCCTGCTGGGGATTACAGTGTGACTGTAAGAGAGTTACGTGCCCACTGGGAGAGGAGCTGAAACCTGCAAACGTCTACAACCGACCTTTCACCACCCAGGCTCGGAATCCAGCTCAACGTCACGGAAACCCTGGACCTCTTTCGTGGTTGACCTGAGGTCACGAAAGCCATGTTAGCCGCAGAGCTCAGTTAATCAACCGGCAGAAAAACAAAGACAACAAATCTGTTGCACAAACAGGAAGCCATCGGGAAGGCGACTGAGAGACTGTTTAGAACACGCAGCCCCACCGAGCTCGAGGAGGAGGTATCCTCTCCCATGAATATTTTTAGGTTTCCAGTTTTTCCAGAGCCACACAGTACACACTGTACAGTACACACAGTACACACAGGACACACACACACGCACACACACCGACTGGTCATAACATCTAACATCTGGATCCTATAGTGTTCCCTCTATGTTTTGGGTCCTATGTGTCCATCTGCGTGTGTGTGAAACGTGTTTAGCTCGTTCTGGGAAAGCGGCTTTTCCCTTCAGACGAGGGGACGGTTAGAAGGTGACGGCTGCCTCCGAGTTTCTTTTATTTGTTTTGTCGATTCCACGGTTTAATTCCGCTTATTAAATGGATTCATCATGTTGATGCCGCCGTCTCAGACACTAAGTGTGTGAAAGTGAAAAAATAAATTTGCCGCAAGATGAAACGGATGTGTCCATGCTTTCCGAGGCCCATTTATTGGGTGACAAAGCTGCGACCTTACCGCGTCTGTGTGTGTGTGTGTGTGTGTGTGTTTGTGTGTGTGTGGGAGGAGGGCTGGAGGAGGGTGTCATGTCAAAGTCTCACTCTTTCTCACTCTCACATTCCTCATTATGCAGAGCTCAATAGGGTGACATTGTGTGTGTGTGTGTGTGTTCTACGCAGGTGTTTGTATGCATGTGTTGAACATATGGCTGTGTAGGGCTGTGTGTGTGTGTGTGTATATGAGCATATGTGTGTAAGTGCATGTGTGTGTGTATGTTTGTGTGTGTGTGTGTGTGTGTGTCTGTGTGTGTGGGTAAGCGCGTGTTTGTGAGCATGTGTGTACGAGCATGCACATGTGCGTGTGTGTGTGTGTGTGTGTGTGTGTGTGTGTGTGTGTGTGTGTGCGTGCATGAGCATGTGGGTGTGCACGTGTGACGCACAGGCAACTTCGTGACCGGGCGCCAGTTTACGAGACCCCTGCACTGGTTTCTTATCCCGGACCAGACTTTCCTTATGTAAACAGTATGGACAGATCGGCGAGTTTCCTCATCCCTGGCCCTCTGTCTTACGCAGTTAACACACCCGACCACTCAGAGGGCAGCCCCAAGGCCCTGTCACCGTTTAGTATTGCATCACAGGGCCTTTTACTATCCAATGCCAACAACACCACGTCTGGTGTCATATGCAAGGGTTTGTACAAAGACTTGAAAGTTTGGAAAATGCATCGTTTTAACCGTCATGTTTTCAAGGTTAGGGATATCCGTGAATTACAAAATGCTCCTTGAAAAATGTTGGTTTTCTCTATAATCTGGTGTTTCATTTCCACAATCACTCATGTGAAGTACAAATGTAGAATATTTTAGTATTTGAAATGACACGATCCCGTCGTCATGTTAGGCCGGACCAGAGCTAGATTGACTGCCTTCATTCTCCGCGTCATTGAGGGCGACCATCTGCTTGAAGGTAGCTAGCTAACTATTGCCCCTGCTCACCAGCTACTGGAGAACAGGTGGATTTTGTCATTACTTCAGCAACAGCATGACCAGGCTATAGTAGCAATCTAGATGTGTTGATAAAATGTTGGTTTAGGTACCTTGAAAGTGCTTGAATTGTACTGTATGAACCCATATACAGTTGTGGTCAAAAATGTACATACACTTGTAAAGAACATGTATGTCATGGCAGTCCAGAGTTTCCAATAATTTCAACAACTCTTATTTTTCTGTGATAGAGTGATTGGAGCACATACTTCTTTATCACAAAAAACATTCATGAAGTTTGGTTCTTTTATGAATTTGTTATGGGTCTACTGAAAATGTGACCAAATCTGCTGGGTCAAAAATATACATACAGCAACATGAATGATCAATTTAGCTGATGTAGAAAGTTGTGTCTGTGGTCTCTTAACTTCTTGTGATTATGATTGACTACAGCTGGTGACTTCTCTGAGTCCATTTAAATATGACTCATTTAATACGATCATTAGACTCAGACACAAACACTACAATGGGAAAGTCAAAGGAGCTCAGCACGGATCTGAAAAAGCGGATCATTGACTTGAACAAGTCAGGAAAGTCACTTGGAGCAATTTCAAACCAGCTACAGGTCCAGAGATCAACTGTGCAAACAATTGTTCGTCAGTATAAAGTGCAAGGAACAGTTGAGTCACTGCCACGATCAGGAAGAAAACACAAGCTATCACCTGCTGCTGAGAGAACATTGGTCAGGATGGTCAAGAGTCAACCGAGAACCACCAAAAAGCAGGTCTGCAATGAATTAGAAGCTGCTGGAACACAGGTGTCAGTGTCCACAGTCAAGTGTGTTTTACATCTCCATGGGCTGAGAGGCTGCCGTGCAAGAAGGAAGCCCTTGTTCCAGAAGCGGCACCTTAAGGCTCGACTGAAGTTTGCTGCTGATCACATGGACAAAGAAAAGGCCTTCTGGAGGAAAGTTCTGTGGTCAGATGAAACAAAAATGGAGCTCTTTGGCCACAATGACCAGAAATATGTTTGGAGGAGAGAAGGTGAGGCCTTTAACCCCAAGAACACCATGCCTACCGCCAGGCATGGTGGTGGTAGTATTATGCTCTGGGCCTGTTTTGCTGCCAATGGAACTGGTGCTTTACAGAAAGTAAATGGAATAATGAAGAAGGAGGATTACCTCCAAATTTTTCAGGAGAACCTAAAATCATCAGCCAGAAGGTTGGGTCTTGGCCGCAGTTGGGTGTTCCAACAGGACAATGACCCCAAACACACATCAAAAGTGGTAAAGGAATGGCTAAATCAGGCTAGAATTAACCGTTTTAGAATGGCCTTCCCAAAGTCCTGACTTAAACCCAATCGAGAACATGTGGACAGTGCTGAAGAAACAAGTTCATGTCAGAAAGCCAACAAATTTAGCTGAACTGCACTGATTCTGTCAAGAGGAGTGGTCAAAGATTCAACCAGAAGCTTGTGGATGGCGACCAAAAGCACCTAATTGAGGTGAAAATGCCCAAGAGACATGTAACCAAATATTATCATTGCTGGATGTATATTTTTGACCCAGCAGATTTGGTCACATTTTCAGTAGACTCATAACAAATTCATAAAAGAACCAAACTTCATGAATGTTTTTTGTGACAAAGAAGTATGTGCTCCAATCACTCTATCACAGAAAAATAAGTGTCCACAACTGTGCAATACATCTCATTGCACATCTCCACCACCCACCTCTTGCTATAGCAGGGCCAGTTCTTGCTGGTTCTGTCCTGGACGTTGAGCTCAGCTGAGTCAATATCTCAAGGAGTAGGGGGGGCGGGGAGGTGGGGATGGTGGGGACCTGTTACGGTTCGTCCGTCCTCGCCTCCACATCCGCGCCTCCCCCCTCCCGTTACGCACCCTTTGCGCTCCTCGGGGCAACGGCAGGAGCGTCGATGACGCTGCCAGAAGCACGACTCTGCGCACCTGCTCGTCATTATTAATCACCGCACCTGTTCCTTGTATTCAATCACCTTCCACCACGACAAGAACCTGGTCGACACTCCACTCGTCGCCAGTTCTTCCCATAACCCAGGAGGATTAACGTCTCGTCGTTAGCCGATCTTTTTGCCAACCCTGGTTTTTCCTTTGCTCGCACCCCGTCCCCTCCTCGTCTCTCCAGCATCCCGGACCCCCTCTGCAGTTGCCCTCCCAGGGATCACTATCCCTTCCCCTCCTTCTAGCCAATTTAACATCACGCAGTTATTGTGCCAACCCCTCGGCAGTGCCCTTTTTCTGAGGCCAATTTAACTTCACGCAGTTATTGCGCTATTCCCGGTTTTTGAACTGACTTCTCCTCCATTGCTGTGCGCCTGGGTCTTCCCCCCTCACCCCCTAACAGGACCTCCTCTCAGAGTCGCGCTGAACGACCAGCGCCATTGTGCCATCACTGACATATGTTTTGGAGAAGAGATGTATAGGAATCTTTATGGATTTGTATGCATATAGACAACATTTTCACTTTGTCTGTTGTCGTAATTGACATTAACATGTAGTCTCGGAGGAAATATAAATACATATACATTTACATTTACATTGAGGGCATTTGGCAGATGCTTAATACAATAAATAATCCATGATCATGTTTGATGTGGTGAAAGAATTTGAAGCAATCCATCTGTCTTACATTACACAGTGTTTTTTTGACAGAGGAAATGCAAGGAACTGATGATGCGGTGAAAGAAGTCTTGACTCTGGACTAATAATACAAAAAATGAGGATGGAAAACATACTTTGTCGATTAGAGGTTATGCAACACAGTGAAAGTACACAGCACACAATCCCCTGTTCCACAGAGGGAATACACCGATAGACAGTCACTGATTACAGCTCCTTGAACTGAACCAAATGTAACCGGCTCCATCCAAAGCACACACAAAAAGCCCCATCTTAACGAAACTATGATTAATTGTCAGCATTAACTTCAGGTTGTTGTCATGGCCGCAAAGGAATTTGAAAACATGAGCACTACATGTGCCGATAGTTTGAGTGCATTTAATCATTGGGGTGTTGTTGCCCAGCTTAGTGTGACCCCTCAGATCATCAGTCAGGGATGTCTCCCCGTTACAGAATAATGGAAGGTGTACATTCCCCTGAAATATCAAAGCAACCCAGACGAAGGGAATATTGGAAAAGGTTTCAGGTTTCAGACTGTGGAATGCACTGTTTGGTTTTAGTTAAAAAGATGGGACCCGTGCTCCTGGACTCTCAACTAAAAAAACATCTCCATGCTACATCATGTCTCATGGGACTCTTACAGACTGTACAGCAGATTAAGACTACGGCGTCAAATGACCAAACATTTGTGACGCTAACCAACAATGACGTCTGCTGTGATTCCCTGTCAGGGGTTTCGCTCCGTTGTGTTCCAGTGAAGGTGTGGCCAACAACTGTTAGAGCGTCCACAGAGGACTTTAATGTCGGCCGTTCCTCGGTTCACTCCTTACTACCCAATATGGCCGAGAAAAGTGTGCTTTGTTTTGTATATCGTTGTATGTTATCGTTCTCGCGCTTCTCGTTTCAGACAAAAACACGTTTCCATGAGACTGCGGCTCTTTCCACCGTTTTCTGATTGTTTTGTATTTCTGTGGGAATGGAAAGTCATGTAATAGGAAGGGCAAATAAGGTTAAAATTGAAGACTTTCGGTGCATCCATGAAGTAAACCAGCTGAGTGGAAGAATGTGATACTGCTTTCTCTGCCCACTCTGTTACCCTACAGACTTATTGCTATTTAATTGTTTAGGAGAGGACGTTAATCCAAAGGGACCCTACAGTTAATATCGTCAGACTACAGGTAGAGACCGTTATGGAGCTAGGTAGGCTTCTAGCCGAGGGATGACCATATGTGGGCTCAAACCCACGTGTTTTGGGAGTCTTAGACTATATACACGATACTGTGATCCATGGGGAATTTGATCATATCACAACACGAGCATCTTTCAGACACGGCCGTAGAAAGCAGGGAGAGAGAGAGGAGGAGGTTAGCTGACAGGCTCGGGAACAAAAAAGCACCGAACCCAATTGGGAGCACATTTTGTTGTTGGCGCGCGATGACGAGGACCTCTAAAGGGAGGAGTTTAATTCTGTTGTTATTGCCACCTCGCTGTCAGCCGGTGTGATAAAACCGCCACTTCCACGTCCAGTTATTATCCTGCTATTCTCCTCTGGATACTTAAGCGACGTGACTCAGCGGTGCGCTCGGAACACTGCACTCCCTCCGCACCCTGGCTCTCCTCAAACATCAGGCGAAATGAATTGTCAAATTAAAACCCTGTAAGTTACACACTTCCCTGGCCACATCAATATTCAGCCCACACCTTGTCACCCCCCCCCCCCCCCCCCCCTCCCCTCCGGGCCACGAGATGCAAATAACCATGTAACTGTGGTCTGGTTCTCTCCTAGTCCTTTCCAGTCTAAAGCTTTTCAAAGGCAAAACGTCTAAAGCGCTGTGATGGGCATGTCAAAATATACACATGTGTGTGTGTGTGTGTGGAAGTGTTTGTAGTCTGCGATCGGGGTGGGGGGGCTATGTTTCAGCAGGTCTCCACAGTGCGCTCATGGTCTTTTTTAGAAATTCAATGCTGGAAAACCTCCTTCCCTGTGAGGGATTTTTGAAACCCCCTCTGTGCCGACGGTGATTGGTCTCTGATGTTTTGCTCCAAACATTCCCTTTCCGCGTATTCAGCTGACCCCCGTGTATAGAGAGCTTTAAGAGGGCCCAGCTGAAGGCCTCAAGGTCACGCAACACGAATACAACATCGCTCCTCTGAAACAAAGGGCGCCGCTTTGGGTTTGGCGCTGCTTTGTTTGGATGCATGGATTCCAGTTGACAATAAAGCCAACAGTGCAACAATGCTGTTTCACATGACGGAGACAAACGTATTTTGATTGTTTACACATGGGGGAGCCCCCCCGCCCCCCCCCCGCCCAGCTATTGCATCAGTCCTTCATGATTTTGATGAAGTACTCGGCACTTCAAGCCAGACAACGCTCAACACAGGGGGGGGGGGGGGGGGGGGGTCTCGTGGGCCAACAGGCTTTGCGATGGTAACAATCACCAAGGCAAGCAACATTATCTACCATGAGATGCAGAATAGTGTGTGTATGTATGTATGTGTGTGTGTGGGGGGGGGTTGTGGGGGTATGGTGAGGGGTTATTGGTATTTTAGTTCTATCAGTGGTTCCCAAACTTTTTGGGCCCCTGGCCCCATTGCTGGCTCTGAATACGTTTGCGGCCCCAACTTTACCTTCTGTGCATCTGCTTCCTTCCACACAAATCGGTTTTACCCAATCAACGTACTGCCGGTTATATCAGTGTCCCGGTGAGCGTAATTGCTTCGCTCTACTACACACACAAGTGATTAGCGGTCGTTTGTCTCGTGGCTATGAATCATTAGACAGTGAGTTTGCATGTACAGCACGTTTATGAGACCTTTTAGATTTTTTTATTGTTAAAATTCATTTTCAAATATCTATAGCTTATGTCAGCAATCTCACCCCATATGCAGATCACGTTTGGGAACCGCTGAGTCAAATAATAATAATACTAGAAGAAAAGTGGAAAAGATAATAAACCAATTCTAAGAAATAAATGACCCCACCTCTACGTGTTTACTAAATCCAACTCTAGTTGTCAGTAAGTTTTAGTTTCAGACTTTGTCTTTCGGTGTGTTTACTATTTGACAAGTCAACCTTATTGAATCAATTTAGTTAATAGATTCACTTTAAAAAGATTTGTTCTTATCAACTGGCAGTCACAGAGGCGCTAGACTGTCCCAGAGGCTCACGGATGGAGGGTTTCTGGGGGTGTGGGGGGTCAGTGGGCCCCCCCCCAGGCGGGAGGGCGATGCTTCCAGGAAATAACACAACAGCAGGGGTTTCCCGTGCCAATCAGCAGGGGCAAAGTGAGGAATATTAACAAGAAACACCAGCGACCTAAACATATTCTATCCATGCAGAGATGGAGAGATGGTTAGGGTGCCCGGCGATGGGTTTGATAATTTGGTCACAATGGGGGGGGTTCGTGTCCATACGACACTAAAGGTTTACATAATGTTGTTATTATGTATTATGTTAGAACATTTTGCTGCCGACACAACCCCACCGTTGTTCGGGCGCCGTTTCAGACCTCTTGCGGAATATGGAAAGGAAAGAACCGGTGTATTATGATGTATATGTGGCATCTCCGTCTCCGGCTCAATTTACTTGTCAATAGTGATCTCTCCGCTCGCATGTCGCTATGCGTGGCATGTCGACACGCTACGCCACATGCCTCGGCACTCGGCCAGGGTCAAGTTTCACAACACTCCCAACATCGTGTTTCCACGGTGACCCCGAGGAGCGAGAGCACCCTAATGAAATGCCTCCCCGGGGAGCTCTGTCAATATTGTCCTCCTCTCCCTCTCCCCGACCGGGAGGACTGATTCCTCTCACTCTCTCGCCCCCCCGCTCCCCGACCGCGGGAGGCCAATCTGAATCCTCTCGGCTGCTCCCGATAAATAATCTGGAAGAGAGATGTTGCTCTGTACCAGGTTCCAACAACAGCTATGTCTCGCCCGCCCCTACTCCCATCTCGCCCGCTCCCTTCACTCCTTCCAGATTAATTAAGAGAGTGAGAGGAATCAGTCCTCCCGGTCGGGGAGAGGGAGAGGAGGACAATATTGACAGAGCTCCCCGGGGAGGCATTTCATTAGGGTGCTCCGCTCCTCGGGGTCACCGTGGAAACACGATGTTGGGAGTGTTGTGAAACTTGACCCTGGCCGAGTGCCGAGGCATGTGGCGTAGCGTGTCGACATGCCACGCATAGCGACATGCGAGCGGAGAGATCACTCTTGTCTCTCTCTCTCTCCGTTTCGCTCTGTCTCTCTCTGTCTCTCACTCTCTCTCTCTCTTCAATACTTCAATACATCTCATCACAGCGCTATAAATAGAACCGGTTAAAATAGCCTAGCTGTCGCAAAATGTCTCAAGTGTCGATGATTGGGAATTAGTGTAACAATCAATATTACATTTCCACCTTTACATGAGGCATAGCATGTTGAATGTTGAGGATGTATCCATTCATTATGGATCTTTGAGTTGCAATTGTTTCGTGCAATACACAATAAGCAGCAGGAGTTTCAACGGGAAAAAACCCTAATACCCTAAAACTCAGAACACCTGGTACCGTGCGGTACAAATATTGCTGCACTAAAACAGTACAACAGACACACACAGATGTACACACTGGATAAGTCGGATAAAGGGAAGACGTTATCCATACCGTCTACCATGCTGTTGCAATGCTTTTGATTGATAACTACAATTTGCGTGGAGTTTGCCTCTTGGCAATAAAACTTTTGTTTCGTTTTTTACGTAATTCTTTTTAGATAAGTTATGTAAGGAAATAGCAGAACTTATCTAAACATGTGGATGGACTCCACATAGGGCTGGCCAATATATAGATATTATCTTGACATGATAGATACAGTATATAGATATCATTTTAGACGTCAGATGTTGTAATATTGTTATATGGCATAGGGGTTATCTTTTCCTGGTTTTAAAGGCTGCATCATAGGAAAGCAATCTTATTTTCTCAACTTACCAGACTAGCTGCTATTTTCAGTAAAGTTCTTATATTTAAAAAATACAAAAAACAGGCTTTACCATGTGGTTATTTTATTTTATAGACCATTTAATTATTGAATTACTGGAAAACATGTTATATAATGACATATATATGATATATATATATCGTAGAAGATGGTGACCATATCGCCCGGCCCTGACTCTGTTGGTCGTTTGTTGCCACGTTTGTCGACGTCCTGGAGCCAAACCTCATGCTGGTGGTCCCTTGGTGGGAACATGTGTTTTGAGTGAAACCTTGTAAAGACTCGCACCAAACACACTACTTAACACATTACGCATGTGCAATTGTTGTACCTGCGGTGCTTACGCTGACACGACTGGGTTTGATTCCCCAGGAGCACCAAAAAAGCCACGCAGCGCAGAGCCGCTCTGTGTAAGCCAATAACCGTGGACGATCTCTGATACGGATAACGCTTCCCCGGGGGGCGGGGGTCCCATGTGCACCGCAAACTCCACCGAATGCTCGACATAACCCGATGGCTGCTACTTGTATGCACGCATCGCAAGAGCAGAGGGAAGCAGCCGCATCGCCTCTAATGGGCCCCTGCTAAACTGTCCATCATGCTTCATTCAATCAGAGCTGAGGGACGCTGGGTCTCGGGGGTCTCGGGGCGGCGGGGGGGGGGAGCGGTTAAAATCAGGTTAGCTCAGCCTCTGAACATAGAGTGTGGCGGCGGCGGCGGCGGCGGGGGGTGGGGGGTGCTGGGGGTTGGGGGTTGGGGGGGGGAGGGACCTGCGAACCTGGTCCCTATTCTATTACCCCCCCCGGCCGCGCCACCCCCTCCTAACAGAGTTACCGCACTCTTCTCATTTTTCATTGGATTAAAAGGGCCGTATAGATTTCGACGTGAGACACGGCAGCGCATCAGACCCCACCGCCGCCTCCACCCACCCTCTCTCTCTCTCTCTCTCTCTCTCTCTCTCTCTCTCTCTCTCTCTCTCTCTCTCTCTCTCTCTCTCTCTCTCTCTCTCTCTCTGTCCCACCTTTCTTCTCCACTTTTCTGTCTCACTCCTGCGTCTCTCTTTCTCTCTCTCTCTCTCTCTCTCTCTCTCTCTCTCTCTCTCCTCTCTCTCTTCTCTCTCTTCTCTCTTCTCTCCTCTCTCTCTCTCTCTCTCTCTCTCTCTCTCTCTCTCTCTCTCTCTCTCTCTCTCTCTCTCTCGCTCGGTCTTTCTGGTAATTGTTTGTGGCCAGACGCCTCACCGACACGTACTGTTGGCGAGGCTTTCTGTCTCGTAATTTCCTTAATTAGATCCGAAGAACGGCGACATCACTTGCAATGTCCTTTTTCCCGAATGAGTCAGACCCATTTAAATGTGAAAAAAGAAAAAGCCCCATGGCCAGTTAAGCGTGTTTTATATATATATACAGTATGCTTTTTAACCACCTTTCTTTGGCCAGAATGGACTTTCCTTGAGCCCAAACACCTCGTTGAATAAACATTGGCTAAACATAATAGTTGAATGCACCTGGTCTGTGTAAACGGGCTCCTGTGACGTGCGAGACAGTGGCGTGATTTCCAGGCGATCAACAACAACTCAGCTTCAGTCCAGTCCAGTTCTCCCACGCCAGGTACTTCCCCCCTGATAGCCGCTGCAGGAAGGCCCAGACACACGCCTTTGGAACCACAAGTTGACCGATGTATAAGAATTATACTAGACGCACGAGAGATGAGCTATTATACACATATTTTTTAATCCAGTGTAATATCCTTTGAGATGGTTGTGTTTTAACCTGCCATACAATAATGTTATTGAACGATAAACAGATTCAGTTCTTAATCAGATCAATCAGATCAATGTTTCCATTAACTCCAGCCAATTCTGACTGTATTTAGAGTACACCATAATTCACACTGGGGTGTGTGTGTGTGTGTGTGTGTGTGTGTGTGTGTGTGTGTGTGTGTGTGTGTGTGTGTGTGTGTGTGTGTGTGTGTGGTGCGGAACAAAAGGATGTTGACATTCTGATCTCATCGCCGTCGCAAGGAAGCCCTTTTCCCTTCGGGGTTCGGGTTGGACGGGGGGGGCCCTCTGAGGACTTTGAGGTTCTGGGGGAGTCTTTGTCGCTAAATGTGAGACCCTTTGGGATGTCGAGCTGGGACATCCGCGTAGAAATACGTTTAACTCTCAGCGCGGAAGAAGAGTGTTTAGAAATACACAATGCAGAAAAGGACAGAGCTTGAGGTGACATGAATGTTGGTGGACGAAATAAATCACTACGTTTTTTTCCGTTGCTGTTCAACGTGTAGTAGTCGACTCCCCTGGCAAGATGGCAGAATCCCACCCTGCTGCCTAATGACGTGTGTCTGAACTCACTGTAAGCCGCTTTGGATGAACGCGTCTCCGAAATGACTAAATAGGAGGTTTAATCAATGGTCCAATCAGCGACTCACTCTCTCTCTCTATAAAAGAGAGAGGGGAGGGGGCTACTTCCTACAGTTGTTCCATACAGGTACCAGTGACACACCATTCAACCCGCGCGATAACCAAAATGACCTGTTTCTCATGGCCCATAAACATTTCAAGATAACCGATAAGTGAATAACCTGTAGTTTGCGACCAACCAACTGACATCAATGTAAACACAAATGACATTTAAACGCTGCAGGGTTGAAAATGTGTCTCGAGGTCCCTCTCCGTGCCATTGGCTTTTTTGTGTGTGTGAGATGACACTGTGGCGTTTAACGCATATACATACACATAGAGTCTGAGCGTCATCTGTGGCCTGATAGCCCATTAGATACAGCTTCGCCAACGACGCGCTACTTTTTACAGAGTTTGTACAAGCGGTGTGGCGGAGAAACTCATCAAAGCCTACTGTAAAGGTGACTCACGGAACTGCCTATCAGAGCCTGCTGGGAGGCCATCTGCACAGGCAAACAGGGTCATTAGGCCACACACACACACACACACACACACACGCGTACACACACACACGTACACACACACCATAACAGGGTCTTGCTCATGTCGTTGGCTTTCAAGCAAAAAGAGCCCTTAAACGGCAGACACATGAAAGGCTGCCATACTGGAAACATTTTCATCTCATTTTCTTTTATTTTGTTATGGGTCATCATTTGATAAATAATGTGACCAAATCTGCTGGGTCAAAAATATACATACAGCAACATGAATGATCAATTTAGGTGATGTAGAAAGTTGTGTCTGTGGCCTCTTAACTTCTTGTGATTATGATTGACTACAGCTGGTGACTTCTCTGAGTCCATTTAAATATGACTCATTTAATACAATCATTAGACTCAGACACAAACACTACAATGGGAAAGTCAAAGGAGCTCAGCACGGATCTGAAAAAGCGGATCATTGACTTGAACAAGTCAGGAAAGTCACTTGGAGCAATTTCAAAGCAGCTACAGGTCCCGAGATCAACTGTGCAAACAATTGTTCGTAAGTATAAAGTGCACGGAACAGTTGTGTCACTGCCACGATCAGGAAGAAAACACAAACTATCACCTGCTGCTGAGAGAACATTGGTCAGGATGGTCAAGAGTCAACCGAGAACCACCAAAAAGCAGGTCTGCAATGAATTAGAAGCTGCTGGAACACAGGTGTCAGTGTCCACAGTCAAGTGTGTTTTACATCTCCATGGGCTGAGAGGCTGCCGTGCAAGAAGGAAGCCCTTGCTCCAGAAGCGGCACCTTAAGGCTCGACTGAAGTTTGCTGCTGATCACATGGACAAAGAAAAGGCCTTCTGGAGGAAAGTTCTGTGGTCAGATGAAACAAAAATGGAGCTCTTTGGCCACAATGACCAGAAATATGTTTGGAGGAGAGAAGGTGAGGCCTTTAACCCCAAGAACACCATGCCTACCGTCAAGCATGGTGGTGGTAGTATTATGCTCTGGGCCTGTTTTGCTGCCAATGGAACTGGTGCTTTACAGAAAGTAAATGGAATAATGAAGAAGGAGGATTACCTCCAAATTCTTCAGGAGAACCTAAAATCATCAGCCAGAAGGTTGGGTCTTGGGCGCAGTTGGGTGTTCCAACAGGACAATGACCCCAAACACACATCAAAAGTGGTAAAGGAATGGCTAAATCAGGCTAGAATTAAGGTTTTAGAATGGCCTTCCCAAAGTCCTGACTTAAACCCCATCGAGAACATGTGGACAGTGCTGAAGAAACAAGTCCATGTCAGAAAGCCAACAAATTTAGCTGAACTGCACCGATTCTGTCAAGAGGAGTGGTCAAAGATTCAACCAGAAGCTTGTGGATGGCGACCAAAAGCACCTAATTGAGGTGAAAATGGCCAAGGGACATGTAACCAAATATTAGCATTGCTGTATGTATATTTTTGACCCAGCAGATTTGGTCACATTTTCAGTAGACTCATAACAAATTCATAAAAGAACCAAACTTCATGAATGTTTTTTGTGACAAAGAAGTATGTGCTCCAATCACTCTATCACAGAAAAATAAGTGTCCACAACTGTGCAATACATCTCATTGCACATCTCCACCACCCACCTCTTGCTATAGCAGGGCCAGTTCTTGCTGGTTCTGTCCTGGACGTTGAGCTCAGCTGAGTCAATATCTCAAGGAGTAGGGGGGGCGGGGAGGTGGGGATGGTGGGGACCTGTTACGGTTCGTCCGTCCTCGCCTCCACATCCGCGCCTCCCCCCTCCCGTTACGCACCCTTTGCGCTCCTCGGGGCAACGGCAGGAGCGTCGATGACGCTGCCTGAAGCACGACTCTGTGCACCTACTCGTCATTATTAATCACCGCACCTGTTCCTTGTATTCAATCACCTTCCACCACGACAAGAACCTGGTCGACACTCCACTCGTCGCCAGTTCTTCCCATAACCCAGGAGGATTAACGTCTCGTCGTTAGCCGATCTTTTTGCCAACCCTGGTTTTTCCTTTGCTCGCACCCCGTCCCCTCCTCGTCTCTCCAGCATCCCGGACCCCCTCTGCAGTTGCCCTCCCAGGGATCACTATCCCTTCCCCTCCTTCTAGCCAATTTAACTTCACGCAGTTATTGTGCCAACCCCTCGGCAGTGCCTTTTTCTGAGGCCAATTTAACTTCACGCAGTTATTGCGCTATTCCCGGTTTTTGAACTGACTTCTCCTCCATTGCTGTGCGCCTGGGTCTTCCCCCCTCACCCCCTAACAGGACCTCCTCTCAGAGTCGCGCTGAACGACCAGCGCCATTGTGCCATCACTGACATATGTTTTGGAGAAGAGTGAGGGGTTATTGGTATTTTAGTTCTATCAGTGGTTCCCAAACTTTTTGGGCCCCTGGCCCCATTGCTGGCTCTGAATACGTTTGCGGCCCCAACTTTACCTTCTGTGCATCTGCTTCCTTCCACACAAATCGGTTTTACCCAATCAACGTACTGCCGGTTATATCAGTGTCCCGGTGAGCGTAATTGCTTCGCTCTACTACACACACAAGTGATTAGCGGTCGTTTGTCTCGTGGCTATGAATCATTAGACAGTGAGTTTGCATGTACAGCACGTTTATGAGACCTTTTAGATTTTTTTATTGTTAAAATTCATTTTCAAATATCTATAGCTTATGTCAGCAATCTCACCCCATATGCAGATCACGTTTGGGAACCGCTGAGTCAAATAATAATAATACTAGAAGAAAAGTGGAAAAGATAATAAACCAATTCTAAGAAATAAATGACCCCACCTCTACGTGTTTACTAAATCCAACTCTAGTTGTCAGTAAGTTTTAGTTTTCAGACTTTGTCTTTCGGTGTGTTTACTATTTGACAAGTCAACCTTATTGAATCAATTTAGTTAATAGATTCACTTTAAAAAGATTTGCTCTTATCAACTGGCAGTCACAGAGGCGCTAGACTGTCCCAGAGGCTCACGGATGGAGGGTTTCTGGGGGTGTGGGGGGTCAGTGGGCCCCCCCCCCAGGCGGGAGGGCGATGCTTCCAGGAAATAACACAACAGCAGGGGTTTCCCGTGCCAATCAGCAGGGGCAAAGTGAGGAATATTAACAAGAAACACCAGCGACCTAAACCTATCCTATCCATGCAGAGATGGAGAGATGGTTAGGGTGCCGGCGATGGGGGTTTGATAATTTGGTCACAATGGGGGGGGTTTCGTGTCCATACGACACTAAAAGGTTTACATAATGTTGTTATTATGTATTATGTTAGAACATTTTGCTGCCAACACAACCCCACCATTGTTCAGGCTCCGTTTCAGACCTCTTACGGAATATGGAAAGGAAAGAACCGGTGTATTATGATGTATATGTGGCATCTCCGTCTCCGGCTCAATTTACTTGTCAATAGTGATCTCTCCGCTCGCATGTCGCTATGCGTGGCATGTCGACACGCTACGCCACATGCCTCGGCACTCGGCCAGGGTCAAGTTTCACAACACTCCCAACATCGTGTTTCCACGGTGACCCCGAGGAGCGGAGCACCCTAATGAAATGCCTCCCCGGGGAGCTCTGTCAATATTGTCCTCCTCTCCCTCTCCCCGACCGGGAGGACTGATTCCTCTCACTCTCTTAATTAATCTGGAAGGAGTGAAGGGAGCGGGCGAGATGGGAGTAGGGGCGGGCGAGACATAGCTGTTGTTGGAACCTGGTACAGAGCAACATCTCTCTCTCTCTCTGTCTCTCTCTGTCTCTCTCTCTCTCCGTTTCGCTCTGTCTCTCTCTGTCTCTCACTCTCTCTCTCTCTTCAATACTTCAATACATCTCATCACAGCGCTATAAATAGAACCGGTTAAAATAGCCTAGCTGTCGCAAAATGTCTCAAGTGTCGATGATTGGGAATTAGTGTAACAATCAATATTACATTTCCACCTTTACATGAGGCATAGCATGTTGAATGTTGAGGATGTATCCATTCATTATGGATCTTTGAGTTGCAATTGTTTCGTGCAATACACAATAAGCAGCAGGAGTTTCAACGGGAAAAAACCCTAATACCCTAAAACTCAGAACACCTGGTACCGTGCGGTACAAATATTGCTGCACTAAAACAGTACAACAGACACACACAGATGTACACACTGGATAAGTTGGATAAAGGGAAGACGTTATCCATACTGTCTACCATGCTGTTGCAATGCTTTTGATTGATAACTACAATTTGCGTGGAGTTTGCCTCTTGGCAATAAAACTTTTGTTTCGTTTTTTATGTAATTTGTTTTAGATAAGTTATGTAAGGAAATAGCAGAACTTATCTAAACATGTGGATGGACTCCACATAGGGCTGGCCAATATATAGATATTATCGTGACATGATAGATACAGTATATAGATATCATTTTAGACGTCAGATGTTGTAATATTGTTATATGGCATAGGGGTTATCTTTTCCTGGTTTTAAAGGCTGCATCATAGGAAAGCAATCTTATTTTCTCAACTTACCAGACTAGCTGCTATTTTCAGTAAAGTTCTTATATTTAAAAAATACAAAAAACAGGCTTTACCATGTGGTTATTTTATTTTATAGACCATTTAATTATTGAATTACTGGAAAACATGTTATATAATGACATATATATGATATATATATATCGTAGAAGATGGTGACCATATCGCCCGGCCCTGACTCTGTTGGTCGTTTGTTGCCACGTTTGTCGACGTCCTGGAGCCAAACCTCATGCTGGTGGTCCCTTGGTGGGAACATGTGTTTTGAGTGAAACCTTGTAAAGACTCGCACCAAACACACTACTTAACACATTACGCATGTGCAATTGTTGTACCTGCGGTGCTTACGCTGACACGACTGGGTTTGATTCCCCAGGAGCACCAAAAAAGCCACGCAGCGCAGAGCCGCTCTGTGTAAGCCAATAACCGTGGACGATCTCTGATACGGATAACGCTTCCCCGGGGGGCGGGGCTCTCTCTCTCTCTCTCTCTCTCTCTCTCTCTCTCTCTCTCTCTCTCTCCTCTCTCTATGTCTTCTCTCTCCTCTTCTCTGCTCTCTCTCTCTCTATCTCTCTCATTCTCTCTCTCTCTCTCTCTCTCTCTCTCTCTCTCTCTCTCTCTCTCTCTCTCTCGCTCGCTCTGTCTTTCTGGTAATTGTTTGTGGCCAGACGCCTCACCGACACGTACTGTTGGCGAGGCTTTCTGTCTCGTAATTTCCTTAATTAGATCCGAAGAACGGCGACATCACTTGCAATGTCCTTTTTTCCGAGTGAGTCAGACCCATTTAAATGTGAAAAAAGAAAAGCCCCAGGGCCAGTTAAGCGTGTTTTATATATATATACAGTATGCTTTTTAACCACCTTTCTTTGGCCAGAATGGACTTTCCTTGAGCCCAAACACCTCGTTGAATAAACATTGGCTAAACATAATAGTTGAATGCACCTGGTCTGTGTAAACGGGCTCCTGTGACGTGCGAGACAGTGGCCTGATTTCCAGGCGATCAACAACAACTCAGCTTCAGTCCAGTCCAGTTCTCCCACGCCAGGTACTTCCCCCCTGATAGCCGCTGCAGGAAGGCCCAGACACACGCCTTTGGAACCACAAGTTGACCGATGTATAAGAATTATACTAGACGCACGAGAGATGAGCTATTATACACATATTTTTTAATCCAGTGTAATATCCTTTGAGATGGTTGTGTTTTAACCTGCCATACAATAATGTTATTGAACGATAAACACATTCAGTTCTTAATCAGATCAATCAGATCAATGTTTACATTAACTCCAGCCAATTCTGACTGTATTTAGAGTACACCATAATTCACACTGGGGTGTGTGTGTGTGTGTGTGCGTGTGTGTGTGTGTGTGTGTGTGTGTGTGTGTGTGGTGTGTGCTGGTCCCTTTACACTTAATCTGCTCCGCGAGCCCGTTGTTTACCTGAGGAGGGGGTCCCATGTGCACCGCAAACTCCACCGAATGCTCGACATAACCCGATGGCTGCTACTTGTATGCACGCATCGCAAGAGCAGAGGGAAGCAGCCGCATCGCCTCTAATGGGCCCCTGCTAAACTGTCCATCATGCTTCATTCAATCAGAGCTGAGGGACGCTGGGTCTCGGGGGTCTCGGGGCGGCGGGGGGGAGCGGTTAAAATCAGGTTAGCTCAGCCTCTGAACATAGAGTGTGGCGGCGGCGGCGGCGGGGGGGTGGGTGTGGGGTTGGTGGGGGGGGGAGGGACCTGCGAACCTGGTCCCTATTCTATTACCCCCCCCGGCCGCGCCACCCCCTCCTAACAGAGTTACCGCACTCTTCTCATTTTTCATTGGATTAAAAGGGCCGTATAGATTTCGACGTGAGACACGGCAGCGCATCAGACCCCACCGCCGCCTCCACCCACCCTCTCTCTCTCTCTCTCTCTCTCTCTCTCTCTCTCTCTCTCTCTCTCTCCGTGTGTGTGTGTGTGTGTGTGTGTGTGTGTGTGTGTGTGTGTGTGTGTGTGTGTGTGTGTGTGTGTGTGTGGCGGGGGGGAACAAAAAGGATGTTGACATTCTGATCTCATCGCCGTCGCAAGGAAGCCCTTTTCCCTTCGGGGTTCGGGTTGGACGGGGGGGCCCTCTGAGGACTTTGAGGTTCTGGGGGAGTCTTTGTCGCTAAATGTGAGACCCTTTGGGATGTCGAGCTGGGACATCCGCGTAGAAATACGTTTAACTCTCAGCGCGGAAGAAGAGTGTTTAGAAATACACAATGCAGAAAAGGACAGAGCTTGAGGTGACATGAATGTTGGTGGACGAAATAAATCACTACGTTTTTTTCCGTTATTGTTCAACGTGTAGTAGTCGACTCCCCTGGCAAGATGGCAGAATCCCACCCTGCTGCCTAATGACGTGTGTCTGAACTCACTGTAAGCCGCTTTGGATGAACGCGTCTCCGAAATTACTAAATAGGAGGTTTAATCAACGGTCCAATCAGCAACTCTCTCTCTCTCTCTCTATAAAAGAGAGAGGGGAGGGGGCTACTTCCTACAGTTGTTCCATACAGGTACCAGTGACACACCATTCAACCCGCGCGATAACCAAAATGACCTGTTTCTCATGGCCCATAAACATTTCAAGATAACCGATAAGTGAATAACCTGTAGTTTGCGACCAACCAACTGACATCAATGTAAACACAAATGACATTTAAACGCTGCAGGGTTGAAAATGTGTCTCGAGGTCCCTCTCCGTGCCATTGGCTTTTTTGTGTGTGTGAGATGACACTGTGGCGTTTAACGCATATACATACACATAGAGTCTGAGCGTCATCTGTGGCCTGATAGCCCATTAGATACAGCTTCGCCAACGACGCGCTACTTTTTACAGAGTTTGTACAAGCGGTGTGGCGGAGAAACTCATCAAAGCCTACTGTAAAGGTGACTCACGGAACTGCCTATCAGAGCCTGCTGGGAGGCCATCTGCACAGGCAAACAGGGTCATTAGGCCACACACACACACACACACACACACACACACCGCGGTACACACACACACGTACACAAACACCATTAACAGGGGTCTTGCTCATGTCGTTGGCTTTCAAGCAAAAAGAGCCCTTAAACGGCAGACACATGAAAGGCAGCCATACTGGAAACATTTTCATCTCATTTTCTTTTATTTGTGACTGCATCCATTAGTCTCGTCCACCTCCTCCTCCACCCACCACCACCACTACCCCACCACCACCCCCACCACCACCACACCCACCACCACCACCATCCACACCACTACCCACACCACCCACCACCACCACACCACCACCACCACCACCACCCACCACACCCCCCACCACACCCACCACCACCACCCACTACCATCATCACCACCACCACCACTACCCCACCACCTCCACCACCACCACCACTACCCCACCACCCCACCACCATCACCACCACCGCCATCACCACCACCACCGTCTCCATCTGTAGATCATAGTCAAACAGTGAAGCAAGTTAACGCCGGTTGTTAAGCTCTGACTCAATTGATTCACCACTGGGGCGCTCTGATGTTCTATGGAAAAGGAGGCAGGCCCGGATCTGTCCGGAAACACACACACACACACACACACACCTACGCACACACTAGTAGCGGCCCGAGTAGTAGCGGGAGTTAGTTCTTGCACGCCAGCTCCACTTATTTGATTGATCACAAACATGGGGGGTTTTAACAGAACGTTTTTATATTATATATTACCATGCTACATTTCAACATTATGTGCAATATTCGTAATATTTTTTTTACCATGTGCAATACTTCCTCTAACCATTATTATTATCACAGTTTTATTACACTTGACAGGCAGCCATACTGGAAACATTTTCATCTCATCTTTTTTAATTTGTGACTCTGCAGCCATTAGTCTTGTCCACCTCCTCCTCCACCCACCACCACCACCACCACTACCACCCCACCACACCACCACCACCACTACCCCACCACCACCACCACTACCCACCCACACCACCACTCCCAACCCCACTCACCACTACCACCACCACACCACCACCACACTACCACACCACCACCACCACTACCCCACTCCACCTACCCCACTCCACCACTACCCCACCACACCACTACCACTACTCCTCCACCCACCACCACCACCACCACTACCACCCCACCCCACCACACCACCACCTCCACCACCACCACCACTACTACCCCACCACCACCACTGCCATTACCATGTGCAATACTTCCTCTAACCATTATTATTATCCCAGTTTTATTACACTTCAATTATTGCCAAATTGTTTTCGCGGACCGAATACCTTATCTTGCCTATATATTTTTATATTTGTATACTTCACCTATATTTTTATAGGTATTTTTATAGGACTTAGACATACTGTGCATTTGTAAATCTGTTATTTTATTTTTACTATTCAGTTTATTTCTCTATTGTTTTATTGTATTGCTATGCAACCTGGCACAAGAATTTCCTCCAGGATGAATAAAGTTCTATCTTATCTTATCTTATCTGATCTGATCTGATCTTTAACAGGACTCGTGGGTGATGAGTCAGTGAGTTCCCAGTCGTACACAGCTACACATCATGTACTGTATGTTGTCACTGGGGACCCAAGTGCCTTGCTTTAAGACAGAGTTAAAGAGAGGACATTTTAATATAATTTTGTGTTTACACAGAATTGTCTAAGGATGTGTCTATTTATTGACCTGTTCTCCAGATTCTTTAGTTTAAAAAAAACAAAACATTTGATTTGGTTCAACTTGATGGTGATTAACCCTTTGTCTCAGCTCTGCCCCCCTGTGGACAAAACTAAATAATACCATGCACTTTGTTGTATTCAAGTCATTTTTTTCCACTAAAATTGTAATCTATCTTCGTGATAACGTGTTAATTTCCAATTTTATATTTTATGTGCTACTTACTACCAAAAAATGAAGTCTGTAGTCATAAAATGACACCATGCAATCCATCTGAATGGCATATTACCGCCCGAATCTAATCAAAAGTATGTAGGCCTAGTCAGTTGACTGGAAATGGTATTTAGTGTATTTACTTGCTAAATTAGACCGCAGCAGGGCTTTACACTATTTGATATATAAACGAGGACGTGTTCCGTCTGAAGCAGTGCATTGTAGGACTATTAGTGCCATCTTGTGGGCTCATATGTGTATTACACACACACACACACACAGTAGATGCGTTTGATAATTGTTCTCCCCACTAAATACACTAGACCGAGATAGTATTTATACAGTTATTATATAATCTAGACACTCCTTTTTTCTTCAAAACAACAAAATATAACATATGATATATGTATATATATAACTTTTCATTCCCCACAACAGAGCCATTCTATGGTCTTGCGGTTTTCGAACATATGACTAATTATTCAAGGTTATGGTTCAAAGATGGACGGCCGGCCTGCTGTTGTTGTGTTCCTGGGTGGTGGGCCGCCACTTAACGGCGATACTACACTTAAAACTAAATGGGCTATAATTCGAGGAGGATTCGGCCGGCCGACCGGACCACGTGGAGCTCAGTCTCACCACTATAGGACCCTACAGTGATATAGTTATCTGTGTTCAAGTCCCATAGTGGAAGCGGCCAACACATGGATGTTAGTGCTGCTCGCTAAACTCATCATCACACACACACACACACACACACACACACAGAGAGCTAGCTAGCCTTGGGCTAAGGAAGCGAACGCGCTGGAATATTTTAGTCAGTCTGCATCTCTAATGTCACAACGAAATGGTAGCCCCGGCGGTAAAACTCAACGCTTTACTTGTTTATTTATTTCTTTATTTTTTGCCCCCCGCCCCGCCCACCCCCCCCCCCCCTTCTAATCTCCTGTTCCCGAATTAATTACTCAATTAGCATAGTGAATTAGCGAAACGATTATGATGCATGGAAAACTTCCAGCGATACACGCGCACACATACACTCATGCGCACACGCACTCTCGCACACACACACACACACACACCCTCACAGTCTGGGTAAGTGTAGTGGGGGAAGAAGAATGAAAAATAAAAGAGGGAAGCAGGGTTTGCGTGGAAGCCAAGAAGCCAGAGAACGGAGAGCCCATGTAATGAAATGTAGCATTTTAACAAAGTTCCTCGGTGTGAAGTGTAATAAAACACGGTGGTGCCGATTTATTAGTGATGTATAATTGTGGCAATAAATTAATTTTCCATTAATTTCACACAAACGCATGGAGTGAGGGGAAGAATTACCTCCTCGCACTTTCCTTTGGCACAAAGCTTCTGCTACTCTCCTTGCGGTGGATTCTACCTAATTGAACTTAAAACATTGTATATTCCACAAAAAAGTTCCATAAAAATGTAATGGCGTTTAAATAGTTCTAGGCAAAGTACATGTTTTCACCAAACGTGTTCAGAGATCAGAGCGCTGCACTCTGCGAGGCGCGACGGGGGCCGCATCGGCGACTATGGCTGGAAGTTCACCCAGATCCTCACCCCTGCTCGTTACGCGGCATTCGATATCGGCCCGTTGACTCATCGTTAGATTGGAGTCATCGAGTCGTCCCTCCGAGAGAGAGAGAGAGAGAGAGAGAGAGTGCCACCTGCGACGGGACACGCCTCTCCTAACGAGATGCCTGATCTAATTCTTAGCATTTGGTTCCCATTCTAACGCATCGTTTCAGATTACTCACTGTCTCCGTGCTAAATGTCAGGCTTGGCCTACGTGCAGTCGAGAGCCTCCATAAAAGTAGGGAGGGTGGGGGTGCGGGGGGGGGGGGGGTGGGGGAGACGTTGCTCTTAATCGGAAGCCATTGTTCAGCTGTAGCTCCTTTCTAATTTGTTTAGAGGTTTTTGCGGCTTTTTTTTCTTCTTCTTTTTTTCTCCCTCTTCCTCCTCGGCCGACACAATCTGTTCAGTGTTGACAAGTCGAAAGCAGCTCCCGCCCTGGATAGACGGTATTATTTTGGAGTATCCCACTGGCTTAGCCTGGCAACTAAATCAAATGAATGGAAACGAGTACCTCGGTTACACTTGCACTGTGTGTGTGTGTGTGGTTCTGGGATTTCTGGTTTAATGCTATTCACGGCGCAGACACACACACACACACACACACACACGCACACACGATGCACACGTATGCATAAACACCCATCCATTACACACATATCCACGCATGCACACACGCAAGCACACAATGAGAAACAAACAAAATAAAAACATATTTGATATGACCCCTTCGCATTTTCAAATATTTTACATTTACATTTAGGGCAAATATAGTAAAAGGAAACACAAAATACCTCATTCCTTATAAAAACACACATTATTAAGAGGCAATGATTTGAAAATAATCAATCCAATCTGTGGATCATGTGGGACGGGCCAAGAGATTTGGTCCACAAGATGGCTCACATGGACACCAGCCGTCCCAAAACACCCCAACTCGTACTTCTTCTACAGCTGCTACTACTTTTACCAATTCACACATTCTTCATCCAAAAATTATAAAACCGATATGCCATCTCTTTGCCGTCAAAATACGTTCAATGACATTTTAATCTTCAAAATGTCCCCTTAAACCCATTGCACACTGTGTGTCTGTGTGTGTGTTTCTTTTTACGTTTTAATTTCGGAAATGTGACGTTATTTTTGTATGGATTTTTTTCTTCCGGGGGGCAGAGTAAAGAGTCACGTTGCCGTCACCATTCTCCGCCTGTCACGGCTGTCACAGCTGGACGTCTTTTTGTGAGTTGATTAAAAATAGACGAGTCCGTAGCTAATTAAAAAGCTCCTATCCTCTTAATGCGGGAGTGTTAAGTAAAGGAGCGAGAGGGGATATAAACAGCCTCCTGACAGATCATTCATTTGCACAAACTCCGGGGCTCCCCGCCGTCTCGCCCGACGAGTGTGTGAAGGAAAAGTGTTGATTTGTGGGGGAGGGGGGAGGGGTGGGGAGGTGAGGGGGGGGGGGGGGGGGATGGTGGTACGAGGCGGCGGTGGCGTGGAGTGCCTGTGTCAAAGGTCACTGTTTGTGTGCAGTGGCTTTTCTGTCGCTGCTGCTGTCCCCGCGTTGATAGTGTGTGCCTGGCTCTGGTGAGGCTTTGGTGGTTCATTTTCTACTCCTTCTAAGGTCTATGAGGTTATTATTACATTATTTTTGTTTTATCTTGTTGTTCCCGTGACCCACAGAGAAGATGTCTTCTTCTTGGGGTGGACGGGAGAGAGGGGAGGTTATTGTTGGTGGTGGTGGGGAGAGCATCTCCTGTCTGTACTTCCTCCCCCCGGCTAGCAGGCGTGTAGCAGGTAAAGTATTTAGCGCCTGCGCCGTGTTTATTTTACTAGCGTCTCTCCCCCTGTGCTGCGCTGGGTAGAGCTCCCCCCGGGAGGTGGTGATGGGTGGGCGGGGCGGGCTGGTTGGTTGGTCGGTGGGTAATGTTGCCCCAAACTGGAGAGTTATACTTGAGCCGCTGCCCTATGGCGGCTTCCAGATCCTCCCTCCCACTTGGCCCTCTGCTTGTTCGTCCGTCTGTCTGTCTGTCTGCCTGTCTATCTGTGTGTCTCTCTGTGTCTTTTAGAGTCTTAGAGTCATGTGACCCATGGGATGACCCAAAAGAGGTGTAGTGTTGCCTGGAGACCAGCGTCTTTAATTCCAGCATTCCTTTATTGGATGAGGGACAAAATAATATCGGTTTGGCACAATAATATTCCAGGATACTACTGTGTGTGTGTGTGTGTGTATGTGTGTGCCTCTGGTAACAGTCGGGTCGAAAGCAGTTAGCCAAACACTAGCTGGGGACCCTTAAGGCAGTCAAAAGAGGAATAGGTTTCTGTTCGTCTTGGGATGGTCCAACTTTAGGAGAAAGTCATTGCAAAGTGTGTGTGTGTGTGTGCGTGTGTGTGTGTGTGTGTGTGTGTGTGTGTGTGTGCGTGTGTGTGCGTGTGAAGTGTGCGTCGGTAATGGCCGCTTCGGGACACCGCAAAAGTTTAACCCGGGGAACGCAAGCCCGGAGTGTGCAAAACAATATCAAGTTGAAATGAGATGAGGGGGAAATACTATAGATCTCTCTCTCTCTCTCTCTCTCTAGCTCTCTCTCTCTCGCCCACAATCTCTCTCCCAAAAACTATGACTTTATGTTTGGTGTCTGAGAAAGAAACCAAGCCTAAACATGAGATAAAACAAAGAAAGACAGCGGGGGGGTGGATCATTAGCGACGTGGATCATTAGGATGCTCGCACTCATTGTGTGGCTGCTACCTTCTTGCGTTCCTGGAAAAGGTGAATATGATCCATCTGTAGTTAGTGGTGAACTTTGCCATTCAACTCGTCCGTGGCTGACAAGCGCAGACCGGGACGAAAGGTTGGCCCTACTAGTCAGCGCTCAGTTCTGAGGCGTTCACACAAAGGTTGACCTTTAAAATCCTGCTCTTTATACTACGGCGCACTTCTGTTTAGAAATGATGGCGTACACGAGAACGCATGCATCACGAAGACATTTGCTTTGTTTAGTTTTTTTTATGTGTGTATTTTTTGGGGTGTTTTCGCCGTATCTGCTTGAGATGTGCTGGTATCTGCACGTGTACGGCCTGCATTCTGTCCACTCGTCCACAAAACAAAAACGACATTACGTCGACAAGGAGAAAAAACACTGCAAAGAAAGAAGTAAACGAAAAGACCGTCTAAAACACACTCGCACATTACTTACTCAAGAAGGCAAACAGAACACGTCTTTTTATGTCAAGTCATCAATCTCCTGATCACGGCTACTGAGCAATGTAAGTAAAGAGAGGAGTGTTTGTAGTTGCGTACATATAAAGAGCGAGGGCCCTCCAACCGACCGACCAACCAGCGGTCTCACCGTCACAGCACACTCACTGTTTCTTTGTGTGCACAATATTCATTCTTCTGCCGGATATTGCCAACATAAACATGACTTTGTGTCGCGGCGGGCGGTGGGCCACTCCGTCGAGTGCCGTTAAAGACGGGGGCGCCGCGGCAACAGGTACCGCGGCGCCCTTCCTCCCCCCTCCCTCTACCCCTCCCCCTCCCCGCCACCCCTCCCCCCTTTAGCAACTAAGTAAGTAGTAGGTAAGTACAATTGTATTTATATAGCACCTTTCAAAACTTAGGTTACAAAGTGCTTTACAAAAGGATAAAAGAACAAAAGATGACATTTAACAACATTACAACAAAAAACAAAACTCAACAATTCAAGGCATCACAAATCAAAAATAGTGTGCATGACACTTCAAGAATAAAAATGCTGAGAAAAAAGATGGATCCACCGCCTTCTCTCTTTTTTTTCAAGAGAAAGGGCATCGGAAGACACGTTGTCATGGTGATATACACGCCGGAGTCCAGCGCGTCCGTGACAGGAGGCCTGTGTCCGAAGTACTCCCTGGCTTTCTGTTTTCAGGAGATTTTGTTCTAGAATCGTTGCATAAAAGCCCAATTTTAAAACTTTTTCAAAACTTTTCTCAAAGGATCAAAATCCCTGAACAATTGTACACATTTGTAGTGGGCCTATATGATGACTAGCCGTTTCAATTAGCTGGGAGGTGTTACCTTTTGAATTATAATGCTATATGCTATTCTAATGTGTTTAGCCTTTCTGTATTCCGTATTACATGTTACATACAACCAACCAAGTAAACTGCAATGGAATGATATTTCCCACTTTCAGGGGAGCTCCGGTTTCTTCCGGGGGATCTCGAGCCTGCTGGCTGTCCCATAATTTGAACACAGGAGAAGACCCCTCTTTTTCGTGTCCTAATCTAGCTGTCCCTCAGTGTATTACGTACTGTGTGCGTAACAAGGGTCCTCTGGTGCAGCTATAGGCGTCATGCTGGCGCTGATAGCTGCAGTTTTTAAAAGGTTCTACCGGGGGCCCCGGTAACTCACACCGCCGCAGCACATGGGTCAGCCTGCAGTGGCTAGGGGTGTTGGAATCCCAGCCTGAAAGATACTGGGTTTGATCCCGATGTCCGTAACTCCAAAGCTGCAGATATATTTGATATATTTGATTTGATAAGCAAACCTCCTCAATACCTTAATAACGTCTGAATTCACTGTACATGGTTCTATTGCCTTTGTTCAAGTTGGTTTGCTGTGTTTAGTAAGCTACCAAATAGTTGTCTTTCCCCCATTGTCGGACCAGTATAAGTATTTCTGACGCAACTGTTGAGTTCATTATTATATTAATAATATAGCAGGCCATGCTAGTGAAGGGGCAAGGGTGTTTGATATAATATTTGATTCTTATATTTAGATTTGTATTAAAGCAGCTGCTAAATCACAAAATCCCTGATGACATCAGCGCGAGGGGGGGGGGCTGACAGACTGTGGAATATGGAGGCTCTCCAAAAGAGTGCCACACACATACGCACACACACACACACCAGGAGAGGCAGCCGACTATATCATCATAACCCTTCGGCAACGGCACAGCAAGTGCATGCTGCAGAAACATGTGCTGCCACTCTCTCTCTCTCTCTCTCTCTCTCTCTCTCTCTCTCTCTCTCTCTCTCTCTCTCTCTCGCTCTCTCTCTCGCACGCCGAAGGGCCGCGGTCCTTCGGAAGCCTTTAAACAGCCCGCCATGGCTTGATGAATCTGGGCTCCTGAACACAGGGCTCATTTGTGAGCGAGGGGATGGGGGGGAGGGGGGGGTGGGTGTTAGGCATCTGCAACAATATTTATCCTCCTCTCCCCTGTCCGAGGGTAATGGGTTAGGCAGGATAGATGAGGGCATCGTCTCTCTGTGCCTTCAGGTGCCTCTCCTGATCTCACGAGGGGAGGGGAGGGGGGGGGGGCGCACGGGGGAGCGTTGTCGCAGACGGCTTATGACGTGGCGACGCGGGGAGCGACGCATCCGTTCCCTCCGCAAACACACACACACACACACACACACACACACACAGACGCGCATCAACGCCGCCACGCGTGAACGGTCGGCTATTAGCATAATTAGCCCGCCCTGGACTGAGGAGTTGGTGTGTAACTGGAGGGGTGTTGCGGGGCGCGTGGTGTGTGGATAAGGTGGGCAGGGGGTTTGGTGCCTCGCCGCAGCGCCTCCACAGCAATTAAACTCTCCCGTCTCATTTCTGGTAGAACAAACATGTGTCGGTATCCGGGAGAATGCTCCGGGCGAAGGGAACTCGCGGAAAATAGGGAAAAATATGAAATCCTCGGTGGCGGTAAGTCTTGTCGGATAATGTTTGCTAATTACCAGCGCCGCCGCCGCCGCCATACTCTCTCTTCCTGGGAAAAGAAAAACACTCATAGACGAGGGGTCTTTGTGCCCGGAGCCTATCTGAAAATGTACCCACAAACCCCCTTGGTGGTGGATCCGGCTGTCCGTTCTCTCGTCTCATGCAGAACACAGCAATCCAGACGAGAGTGGGACAACAGAGTGAGGAAAAGTAAACAGAGCATTTGTGGAGGTCGGATTCCGACGAAGGACACTGTCTCAGATGTAATTAACCTCTTGATTCAGCGTCGCTTGATTCAGTCATTTGCATAACATTACCTCTTTTATAATCTGTTGACTCCCCTAACGCTTTACTTGAAGTTGTGGGGGGGGGGGGGGGGGGGGTGGACCCTGTTGTGATGATGATGGTAGAAGTTGCATGGATGTTTTCAATCTCTCCATCTCTCTACATTTTTGTGTCTGTTTCTTATGTCTCTCTCTCTCTCTTGCGCATCTGAATTGTTTGCTTCATGTCCACCCTTTTTCCCTGTTGATTTTAAATGAAGCACTTGATATTCAGAGTAATTGATGTCCAATCCAATGGCTTGCAGTTTACTTGGAGATGAATACAGAGTCGCTCTGTCAGATGTTTGTTTTTCTTTCTCCCCTGCGAAGATGCACACAACGCTAATCCATGGTAACTCGTGCCAAAAAGACACCTTCCACTTTCACCCAAACAAAATGTCAACTAAGGGGACACGTCGGACAGATTGTAATCTGAACCTATCGCATGGGGAATGTTTCCTTTCGGCACAGTTGGTCCTGAATCCGAGTTAACGACGGGAACCATAAAGGAATGGGAGTGCAGACCTTGAAACGGGAACGCCGTGGAAACCACGGGGCATTATGATGTGCAGAGCGGTCACCCCCGCGCAGTCAGCGCCACAGATGTAAAAATACAGGTCGTTATTTTTACGGCACTTTTTTTTATTTTTTATTTTATTATTTCAAACTCTATCGGGGGGAGAATATATTGGGGAGAGGACTTACCGGATTGGGAAAACGTGCAAAGTTTGTTTTTAAAGTCGGGAACAAAGAGACAGGGGGTTTGTGTGTTAGCTCGCTGTCACCGCCGCCGCCGCGCTTTGATGTTTCACGGGAGTACGGTTGTTTCTTGCGGTTGTTCGCGGCACAATAAATGCAAAGACACTGAACATACTGGGAGACTCGAGCAGCTGTACAAGCAAAGAGAAGGAGGTGACGGGATTTGAACGTGCGTAGCTTGGATGTATTAGTCAGGCTTGGAACAAAAAAAGTAATGAACGCGATGTTCGCAATATATCACCGAATGCTTTAGGGTGACAAACGGCGACGCGGCGTGACATAGGGAGACGTTTATGAACATTACATATCTCATTAAATACATTTATTTATTTTACAAGCAACGATTTGTTCTTGGCTTCTCTCAAACATGCCTTCCAGTGAAATGGGAGACTCGGGAATAGAAGTTTCTGTGGCTTTTTTTCAGATTCCCCTGGAAGATGAGTTTCAAAACAAAACAAAAGCAAAAAACGATCAAATGCGAAACTTTTGGCAACCCTTTGGGTGTGTGAGAGTGATTATCTAAATAACACACCTCAGCAGGTGGGATGTTTCTGAGTGCGTAAGGCCACAGAAGGGCGTACCATACATTTTTGGCAGAATCGCTCACGGCACAAAAGATATTCCAGAAGATATTCCTGGGAGACAGTCAAAGATCCGTAGCTAATTCTTTGGAGGCGATAATTCCACCGGGACTTGTGGACATTTTCATCCATCAACACAAAACATTGATATTTTTATTAGATTTATAACATTATACTGCTGGTGGTGTCTCTGCCTGGGAAAATAATGAATGTTTTCATGATGACACCGTGAAGTTTAATATCATCGGAGCAAAGACACACTTTTTTTAACGAGGAATACAAACATTAATGATAATGATGATGCTGATGATATTAATAATAATAATAATAATAATAAAAACACAGCTGTGGGCGGAGGATAATATTGATGCAGCAATAAATGTCGACGTCACCCTGTGTTCTGGGGTTATGTCTCCACCAGCCCTCGATGGGATGTCCCCATAAACCTGTTTGTGAAAGCCCAAGAGCATCACCAGAGATGGTGACATGAACGTATGCCCACCCATCCCATAATACAAGTGCAGCGGGTGCAATGTGTCGGCTGTACACTGTCTCCCCGGTGGGAACCTGAGGGGGATGGCTTTGTAATTGTACTTTAGTTTTTGTGTTCATGGTTATCTTTTCAGATTCAGAATTTACAGAGAAAGTACAGCGTTAATCCTGGTGCAGGTGTTGCCATACATTCAGCGATGAAAAGTACAGAAAACGAATTAAAAAGCCTCAAATGATGAGTAAATGTGTAAATGTGTAAATGTGTAAATATACTGGGTCTGAACGTGAATATCCCCATTCTTAGTATTGTATAGTACTCCCTGCCACCCACCCGGAGCCCTGACTCTATAAAAACAACTAATAAACATTCAATGTAGACATTGAGGTCCAAGGGGGGGAGGGAAAAGAAGAAAAAAAAAGTGATCTTGTGTGCGATTTCCCAGAATGCCTCGCTGCTGGACATGTTTGCCTTGGCTCCGAAGCGCGGTGTCCATTAAGACCCAAGAACCGACATCAAAGCGCCCGATAGACCCCGCCACTCGGCCATGTTTATCTGACTGACGACTGCACCAGTGTCCCCCCCCCCCCCCCCCCCCCCCCCACCCCCCCCCCCCTCCGGCCCACCCTCCCCCTCGCTGTAGTCATGTGTCCTACGTGTCCAACGCCACGCAGCCCTGCAAAGGTCAGAAACCGCCGCCGCCCAACCAACCAGCGGCCTTGTTGGAAAAGCTTATGTTGTCATACAACAAAAAATAGAAAAAATACTTTCTTCCATAACTACCATGCTCTTTTTTTTGAGGGGTAGGGGGGCGATTGGGGAAAAGCAAACTTCCTCCTGGTTGCTACCAACTATGTTTCCAGATGTGCCCGGGGTCAGAGGTCAAAGATAAAAGTACCAGGATGTGGCGGTAGCCTAACTAGAGAGCAGGAGTTAGCCGTGCGTGTGTGTGTGTGTGTGTGTGTGCATTCTTCAGCGGGCCGGGCGACACGCCAGGGCGCCGTGGCGTTTCTTCTTTCAACTCCTCCTCGTTGACTTACGACGGCGATGGCAGCGCTCGCCACTTTGGTAATGTTGACCGACGGGCACCGGGCCCCCGCCGCCCCCACCCCACTCAACCGACACCCCAAAATGTCAGTCGTGTTAAACATAGCGCCCGATAAACACACACCCCCCCACCCCCACTCCCCCCCCCGTATGTTATATTCCAAGGACCTGAGCTCCGGTTGCCCTCACGGACCCCCGAGACTCCACAGGGAGCCCGATGGTTATCGAGCCATTAAAACCATCCCCATATCTACTGAACGACGATGATTTAAACGACTCGCCAGTCAGGCCCTGGAAAAATCCCCCCGGTTAGAAATCCATTGGAAGCCGAGTCTGGCGGCGGAGGCCAGGAACAGAGTTTTTCTTTCTCTTTTTCTTTTTTGATTGACTGGTATCTCCTCGCCAAGGACGGGCCTTCCGGACCCCCTGCCCGGCGGCGAGCGGCAATAGAGACGTCTTAAGTTCTGTTTAAGAGTCTATTACGTAAACTATTAAGGTCTTCCAGAAATTGGGGGGCTAATTTCAACCCCGCACACCCCAAAAGCAAAAAAAAACCTTAACTCTTAATACGATTATTTCAAGTGTGTCAGGGGGCTTAATAAGTGTGGAAATTGGCCTGTCATATAAGACCTCGGAGTAGTTGTAAATTGCATGATTACAGTCGCAAAAAGCCTCCACGTGGGTTATTGTTTCTTTATGTACCGTAATCTGCTAAATGAAAACGGACCGGACAACTTCATTAGAATTCGGGAGCAACATTAATGCGACAGAGACAACTTTATTGTGATGATATGGTAATAATAAGCTTTAGAGGATGTACCGAGATTACACGTCCCCTGAGATGGCTTTTTTGAATTATTATCAGCCCCTGTGTATTGGCCCCGAAAATTATTTTATTAGCCTCATCCTCTATGGCAGTCCCACCAGACGATGGCCCTGCAAAAACCACAACCCCTGCAGCCTTGCTTTTAGTAACAATGCTAAGTAATTGCACGATATTCACTAAAATGCAATACTGGGTTCTCGCAGGTTAAGCACACATCATCAGACAAAAGTTTGATGTTATTTTTGAGGGTCAGGCAATGCATGAATATATTTACTTCAGCCAGCCAGATGTAACGTGTGTATGTGTTTTGCACTGAAGTGAGCCTGTGCGGCCACTAGATGGCGTCAGATCCCACTGAAGCGCTCGAGGGACCGCGTTCGAAGCAAGACAATAATAACAGGAGGGAGGGAGGGAGGTAGAGAGAGAGAGAGAGAGAGAGAGAGAGAGAGAGAGAGAGAGAGAGAGAGAGTCCTCCACTCATGCGCGAAGACCTCGGAGAGCGAGGGGGGCATCGTCACCTTGCCCAGAGACCCCCAGAACAATCTTGCACTGCCCAGGCTGTGTTTACCACCTCCACCTCCACCTCCACCACCACCACCACCACCACCACCAGCACCGCTGCCAATGCACAGTTCATAAATAGAGCGGCACGTGATATACCATGAGACCAGCTTGTTTTATTAAAATGGAAGTCATAATCACCACGTGTGCATCCCCCTCTGCCCCTCACCCCGTCTTATAGGCCAGGCTAATTACCCACACCGCTGCTGCCGCTGCTGCTGCTGCTGCTGCTGCTGGCCCATCCATACCGTTGGAGAGCACATCTGCAACATATTTTGTTTAATGCGTTTTCCGAAGGAATCTGTCCACTGTGCTTAAACACTGTCAATAGTGTAAGCCAATAATGTCCAATAGCGGTCAACGCTGTCAAAAATGCCCTAAATGTTTCGCCGTTTTACGCTTATAGTTTACATTGCGCGTTTACATTTCCGCCGCTCATATTGTATGGATAAGCGTATGCATAATTGTTGCCTTAAACAGCTTTTTGATTGTTAATACCGTTCTGTGCTTCTGCTGTGACACCCACATTTACAAAGTACTTCCACGACCGATCTTATCCTTATTTGTATTTTATTTGATGGGGTGCGGGAGAGGGTAGGATAACTGGGGCCATCAGAGCACCCTCGTACTTACAGGTGTATTTTAGACTTGGGATACGGGAGGGGGGTCTGCCAAACGATTTTTTTGGAATTGGGGGAGTGGGGGTGGGTGTGAGGGGGGGCAGACAGCATGACTTGATGTGTTCTACTTTAATACCGCCATGGAAGCTTGTGTCTGTCTCTAATGGAGGGGAAATTATACAGCGAGATACCGAGCCACAGTGCCACTGACATGCTATCCCTTTTCCTTTCTTCCTCGATTCCACTCGAGGCCTCGGCGTGTTAATGGTGGATAAAAGCACACGTAGTGGGGGCGATTAGTGCATTTTTTGTGCGCTTTGAGTGTGATTACAAACATGGTTTTACGGTTACAATTTGTCCTGAAGAAGAAGAAGAAGAGACAATTTGTTGTCTGTGGTTGCCCATGCTCCATCTCAGGTGCTGTTTTTTTTTGTGATTATTTCTAGCGTCCTCACACGGCTGGTGGTCTTTCTTTGTCTTGCACTGTAAGGACATGCGTTGGAGGACCTGAATCATGACTGATATTTTTTGGGGGGCAAATATCGCAAACACTTTTTGTCTCAACTGTGTAGACAATTGAAGGGTTTCGGGGAATAAAGAGGGGGACAGCCAAAAAGTACACATTTATTGTCCCAAATATTTGAGTATTTCTCAGGCCTCGCTTTTGTCACTATTGTACACGTTGTACGTTGTACACCGCAACTCTTGGTCTGGACGGTGTAACAGATATATTGAAGGAAGACTGCACAAGTGCTAATTGTAATTTAATATTATTTATTGGTCCTCACAAGGCACCGTAACCTGAATCTCAACAGTGTAACGTACAGAGGGCTCTAAGCGAAACAAAAATTTGACTTGAGTCTATGTGCTGCGTTTATTTTTCCGAAATATTTGATTATTTCTCGGTCCTTGCAAGTGACTAAAACGTGAAACTCCTTTGTCTCAACAGTGTAACATCTCGAGGGCTTTAAGGATAACAAATGTGGCTCCCATAGGAGTCAATGTGAAGTGTCAACAGATGCTTAATGCTGTGAGCAAAACACGGATCGTCTCTTGCCATGGAGATCCCTCATGCGAATTGCACCATTTAGCATCTAGCAGTTGTCATAGGTAATTGACTTAGTAAAATTCAACGAGCGGTGCTTATGTCATGGTAAACAAGGCTTTGTTGTTTTTTGAGAGGGGAGGGGCCTTTGCTTATATTTGGGGCCGCGATGAATATTCATAGTTCACACTGATTCGATGATTCTTTAAACATTCCCTTGAATGTATGTGGGGAGTGTGTTTATTTTGTCTGCGCCACAGTTTGTCGGGTGGGCTACGTAGACCTTTTGAGGGACGGGAAATAATAGAAGTTGTGACAGACATTTTTAAATGGTTTTAATCTGTGGCGGCGGGTTCATTCAGTGCTACTGGATGGCGGAGGCCTCGCCATTGTCGACAACCCACCAATGAATTAACCATTGTTGTCGGAGGGGATCCCATTTCATTAGCCCCCTCTCTTTCCGACTCCTAACTTCTCTTTAAAATATTAATACCTCAATATGTCCGCTGTCACAGGCCGTCATCTATCATCCTCAGAGGGGGAACGTGACCCGTCAGCGTCGAACAATCTCCCCTTTCAAAGCCTCCTTGGCTTTTTAATCACGTTGAACACTTTATTTGTTTCCACGCGTATTTGTTTGATAATGCGTGTCGTTTGCGCTCCGTAAGCCTCTTGTCCGTCCGTCCCCCCGAAAAGTGCTCCTGCGTTGATGTTTTTCCCGCCCTCCGTCTCAGTGCCCTCCGTTTAACCAGGCGACCCGACTCTGTGTGCCCGGCGTCGCCGTCTGAATCGAGACGCCGAAGCCTGAGCTGATTAAGAAGTTTGCCTTTTGAGTGTTAATTCATTCCACACAGCTAATTTGTTATATCGCCATTGTTTCATTTTTTTTCCTTTACATTTGCCCCCCCCCCTGGCTTTTTTATTTCATTTTTTTTATTGGCTGGAGTGGGTTAAGTCACGCTAATTTCGAATTTCCTTTTTGGAAATCTCTTTTTTTCTTTTTTTCCTTTCTTCTCTTGGTCTTACAATATATGATGGATCTGATTAGGGATTCAGGCCAGCCTCTGGTTCTTATGCTTACATTAACTAACACAAAGAGCCCCCTACAGGTTAAAGTTTAAATGTGGATTAGCAGATAAAGCCAGTCCTGATTAGGTTACTGTGTCGCTTGATGGAGAGAGAGAGAAAGAAAGAAAAGGATTATTCTCCACACATTTATTCCCAAACATCTTTCCCTACATCTCTCTGCCTCTTCTGTTTTCCCTCCCTCTCTCTCTCTCTCTTTTCTTTTCATCTCTTCATTCTCTCACTCTCTCACTTCCCAGCATGGATATCTCTTTTGGCGCAAAATCTTTGAACAATTATGCAAATGGTGGCAGGGCGATGCACAATACAGTATGGAAATGACTGAGGGAGAAAATGGACTCATTACGGACAGATGGCGCAAGTGCTAAGAGCTATTTGTTATGGACTCCCAAAGACGTTTTTTGACAACGTCAAAACCTGTGAGACGTCAGATATGTCTTTTTTTGTGTTGATGGTGGGGGGGGGTTTGCTGCAGTTGCAGTGAACGCTATTCGTTGTGGTGTTTGTAGCCCTTGATTATTTCCGCGTGTCGGTAGCTGAGCAAATACACAAACAAAACGTGAGGCCCGAAGAACACGCAAAGGGGCCAAAAACACATCTCGGAGACGTCGGGGTTTTGGCACGAGGTGTCGGTTGAGGTTGTGTGTTTCCGTGGTGCGTTCCATCTGCTCCGTGTGGCGTCTGATCTTTTAAGAGGTCCAGGATCATTTATCATTTATTTTGCTGCCTTTTTTTTACGGCCGTTTTCACAGCGCCATTACAAGTGCTATTACATCGTTCGGTGTGCTTGATCCAAGCCTGCTGAACGTGGGACACGGCGGCACCGCGCCCCTGCGATAACACGGCTACGGAAACACGCTAATAGAGTGACGGAACCGTGATCAAAGGTGCAGAGAAGCCATGCATTTCTACATACTGTATGTACTTATCTCGTATGCATAGCCTCTGCCCGTATCACACATGTCAAATGAGCCCCATTGTATGCAAGCCGGATTGAAATGCATATCGAGGCGAGAAAAAAAATAACCAAGAAGCTACACAGAGATTAAAATTTACATATGTTTAAACTGGCCGTGAAAAGGCAACGCACGGCACACAAAGAAAGCAGCAGGATGCCGATATCTTTTTATTTTTTTTGCCCGTTCAGTTTTTTTTGAGGGGTGTCGCAATTAACAAATTTGACGTCTTTTGAACGTGGTCTGTGTTGTGTCTGGCCCTGGACACGATGGGCCATCGGCACTGTTCACTCAGGATTAGAAGACGTTAACATTTAGTGTGAATTATGACGTTCTTTTCTCAAACCGACTGCACAGATCAGTGTCCAAGTGTGGAAGTAACGGTGCTTTTGCTTCCCCAGGTATCGGAAAAGTGTACCGACTGTGCACCCGAATATGTGGCGCTGTGGGGACTTGGTGTGTGTGTGGGTGTGTGGGTGAGAGAGAGGGGGGGGGGGGGGGGGGGGGGGGGTTTGTTTAGTGGTGACGGCCCTCTGTGGGTCACCCCCCCCCCCCCCACCAATAGAGCTGGGGTCTCGGGACCCTTTGATGTCACCGGGGTTATTGTGGACCAATCACTGCCGTCCGGCCCACTGTCGATCTGGGGCGTCACGCAGGTCTCTGAGAGCGAGAGAGCACCAGAGAGAGACAGAGAGAGAGACAGATAGAGAGAGAGAGATGGAGAGGAAGAGAGAGAGAGAGAGGGTGCCATTTATTTCTACACTAATTTTCCTTTGTGATGGATGGCTCTCTTATTGTGTCATTTGCTGCTTTGATAAATGCTCTTTGGAGCAGAAGAAATTACCAGTTTTCTGTATAATACCATCAAGAGCAGCCCTCCGCCTCTGAATGCTCTTGTGTGCTCATAACGCCGTACACAATAAGGTGGGGGTGGGGTGTTCAGGTTTTTTTTTTTGTCAAAGTTGAAACTTGGTTGAATGTGTCGCCGAGTGACGTTTTGAAGTCTGAGTCTTGAATGGTAAATTAACAAGTGAAACACACAATCCTTTGGCAGTTCTCCAAGTGCCACGATGTTGACCTCTGAAATTGACCCGGTCTGTTGGTCGTTGGTTATACGTGTCGGTACGGTAACTCACAGTACTTCCATTCCAGTATCCCTATATTGTACATCTTAAACCTACCCTGTGAAGTCTTGTATAAAACCAAGATGTCATCAGGATATAAACCACATTTGTCGTGATATAAATATTAACTTAACTAAACTAACTTAACAATCGTTAAGTTAAAACCCCAACATTTTTTTTAACATTTATTAAATACAAAAATATGAAATATGTTTATGCTTTATTTAAACAGTAAAATCATCGTAACAGCAACAGAAAATGAAATCAAAATCCCCCCCCCCCCCCCCCCAATTACAAATCCTCACCCAAAAAACAACAAACAAATTCTACACAAAAGCGACTGGACAGGAGAAACTGAAAAAAAAACCTAAGGGGAAAAATGAAAAGCATCAAAGCCTTTCATATTTAAGGGATCTTGTCTTTGTTGCCGTGAGCTCCTCCTTTGTCGGCCATTGTGGCAGGACACAGAGGCTTCACAGAGGGCCAAAGTTTCTTATTAAATTATTTCTGGGTGAGACGAACAGAGGGCCCCTGAATGGAATCATTAAACTTCTTCCAGCGGTCGGAATGCACGCGGGGAAGGCGTCCGTCTGCCAGCGAGATGAAAAGAGAGGCCTTCTCCATGCTCCTCCAGAACCTTTAACTCACCATGAAAAGATATGACATCAATCCCCCCCGATGACGGAGAAGACGAGGACGAGGAGGAGGGAGGAGAAGAAGAAAGAAGAAGAAGAGGAAGAAGAAGAAGAAGAAAAAAGAACACACAAAAAAAGGAAAACACACAAGGGAGAAATGAATGATTCCATTATGGTCGCTGAGCATCAATCATGCTCCGTACTTTGAGGAAAAAACAATGCATTTTTGTTTGCATTTCACGAGGTGACAAACAACACTTGTGACTGCCGGCTTAAAACGTTGTCAATTCCCATTACTCAGAACTCCGGAGCAAGTCGAGAGTTAAACTGTGTCCCTTGTTGCTAGGCAGCCCCGTTCTCTTGACATGGTGCTTGGTTTGGCTTTCATCGCCTGACAACAGGCGAGTGAAAAGGGGAGGTTTAAAAAAAAAAAAAAATTTAAAAGGGGGGGGGAGAAAAAAAAGTTGCTTAAGGCGCTTGGGGGCCGTGGGGATAATTGGAGACTGTGGATTGTGTAGTGGGTCCCCCCTTGTGTGGAAACTTCCAGAGTGGGACACATAGAAAGTCGGATGCCACAAAATTTCAACTCTTGTACACAAACTTGACCCCTGGAGGGGGCGACTTTTGCGGCACACACACACACACACACATACACACATACACTCTGCTGTTCTTGGCCTACGGCTTAGAGAGATTCAATGCCAGAGACCAGAGAGAGAGAGAGAGAGAGAGAGAGGAGACAGGTGGACATGAACAAGAACCACCATATTGTTAATAATCATTTAAGCCACCAATTGTCCCCGGACACAGAGCTGGGATTGGACGAACTGGTCGATGAACGGTTCATTTTATGTACCCGAGCTTAAATGTGGTTCCCTAAAACTGTCCCAAAATAACCCAACAAGTATTTCCATGTGGAAGTGCGAGTGTGAAATCCCGTTAGCACATCTCACGGCGGTCTCTCCACGCCTCGCTGTAAGTAAACAAGGAGATGGGGGCCCCTATCTCTCTCTATATCTCTAATGACCCAGAGTGGAGCGGGAGCCCGTGGACGTGAACACAAAGCTCAAAATGGGAGACCAATTAATGCTGGATTAACATCCGTGCTTATTTACAGTTGCTGTTGTGCCTGCTTCTGCATTCTGCTTTCCTCCTTCAGAGAGAGAGAGAGGGAGAGAGGGAGGGGGGGAGAGGGAGGGAGAGAGAGAGAGAGAGAGGGTCAGAGGGACAGCGAGCAAGAGAGAGAGAGAGAGAAAGAGAGATATCCCATCCCTCTCTCTATCTCTATTGAGCTATAGAGTGAGAGAGAGAGAGAGAGAGAGAGAGAGAGACAGAGGGAGTCAGGGGGAAATAAAGGGGAAAAGGAGAGAGAGAGTGGGTGTGGTGGGGATGGTGTGTTTGATTTTGTGAAGGGGTAGGGGGGGGAGTCACAAGCTCAGGGCCTCTGAGACCAGCGGCCCGGGTCGGGGGGGGGCGGGTGGTGTGCTCGGACGCCAGAGGTGCAGCGACGGTGCAGCAAGGTGTCCATTGTGCGGGCGGCGGCGCTCTCATTACGTCCTCTCAATCAACGGTCCTGCAACACAGGAAGACCCCGCAAAGCCCATCTGCCACGGGCTAATCTACCGCCACCGCCGCCGCCGCCGCCCCCCCCCCTCAGCCCGCATTATGCTGCCGTCCGCGGCGGCCGGGGATCAGCCAAAGCCCATTAAAGTAAATAATGGGCAGAAATGACAGGCTTAGCGTGGATTTGCGGAAGGAAGTTGGGGGAGAGAGACACAGAGAGAGAGAGAGCGAGAGTGTGGTGTGAGCCGTGCACTCTGATTAATACAGAAAGGCATTCGGGGGAGGAAGGTGAAGTGGTGGAGGAGGGGCGGGGCGGGGGGGGGGGGTTGGGGGGTTGGGGTGGAATATGGAAGGGGGGGGGGTGACCTTAGCCTACCGCAAAGCATTCCTGAAGCGTGGCGTCGCTCGGCCTATCGCTGCCAACCCAAGCATCAGCGATGACGCTCGACCTGGGTGGGGTGTGGATGTTATTGAGGTGTTACAGGAGAAAGGGGTGATAGAGGGAATAGAGGGTGGTGCATGTAGGCCGTGCCATTTCAAGGACCCCCCCCCGCCCTCAAAGTGTCAAAGAGTCAACTTGCGGTGGTAAAGAGAGAGAGAAAACTCTAGCAGTGTAGGTGATGTTGACGCTGCTCTCTATACACGATGCTTTGAATACACTTCACAAGACGTGACAATGGGTTATGGGATTACCGCACAGCCATCACTTACATTTACATTCAGGGCATTTGGCAGACGCTTTTATCCAAAGAGACTTACATTGAGTACATTTGTCAAAAGTGTGAGACAACAACAATAGCTGGGATGAGAACAGTGGGGATAAGAACAGCAAGATAGCTAGGATACGATGTTACACAACCCAGAGTACTATTTGAAGTGCCAAGACATACAAACATGCAATTAAGTGCCAGGGGTTCAAAGAGGGGATGGGATTCGAACCTTGGTTGGGGTCATGTACTTCAGGACGGTATCACGCAACTCCGTACGTCACGACGCCCCCTAGGTTTTTACGACGGTAACTACGTCTCGTTAAAGATAACGCGCGGTGCTTTCCCGATCGAGCCACGTCGGTTTATAGCCTGCTTTACAGCGCGGCTTATCGTGCGTCTCTCGTCGGTAAATCCGGGACGGCCTGCCGCACACACACCTTTAATCGGTCAATAACGTCTGCCGAGGTGCGGCGACGACGTGCGCTCCCGGGCTTGATTATGACAAGAGGCAAGGTGCGATGTTGTGATGGTGATTGTTAATACCCGTTACTCCCGACGTACTGCTCACGGTGCTGCGCCCCGACCCGATGATGTCATGAATTATTCAGCATAGATATGAGATGTGATTCCCTTGTATGATGTCATATGGTGCATGTAGCTTGTGTTGTACTTAACGCTCAATGTATTCATTTAATTATTATTTAACGTGAGGGAATAGAAACGTTTTTTTTCCCCTCATTACAGTTCGGGAATTGGGGGCGGGGGGGGGTGTGGGGTTCGATCCCAAATGTACGCATCCTACCGAAAGAAATTGAATCTCCACACCTGCTCCTGGACGACATGGATCTGAATTCACTGTAAGTCGACTTGGATGAAAAGCGTCTGCTAAATAGTCGATAAAATATACACGCAAACAAATACATTGACGAGTACGAGTACATTCCAGATGCCAACCGCACTTTAGGTGCCACACTTTACTGTGTGTGCAATACTATGTCAACACCGCAAGGGGAGATGAACAAGCAACCCAGGAATCATGAACCTGAATGAACCAGTATAAACATATACAAAGTCCCTAAATACACCTCGATGGCCACAAGCTGTTGCCACGCCCGGGGTGCGTAGAGGAGGTCATCAGTGTACCACCAGAGAGGGACTAGCACAGAGCATCCAGCCCTACCTGAGCTCTCGGTGTTTACCGTCACCGAGAGCTGTGTTCCACTTTGTGTGTGTGTGTGTGTGTGTGTGTGACGGGCGTGTGTGCTTTGTCACCCTGGCACCACCCCCCCCCCCCCCCCCCGCCCCGGCACGGTTAACGCCAGCAGGTTAGAAGCAAGGCAAGATCACGTCAAGCGCTTTCCCTACCTCTGCTTAACTACTGGTGAAATTGCCTGTGTGTGTGTGTGTGTCTGTGGAGGAATTGGGATGCGTTGGGGAAATGAATGGCAGGACTTATGGATGGCTGCCTTCCTAAGGAGAGTCCTGATTGGCTGGGCAGTCCCAGACAACCAAGGTGCTAAGAGAGTTCTGATTACATGAAGGGTAGACATGTTCCTCTCATTTTTTTTCTTTCTTTCTTTCTTTTTCTCTCTATTGATTTATCAGTTAACCTGGAATCTTCAAAACATTTGAAGGGTAGAGGGGAGAACAAAAAGAAGGAGAGAACGTTACATCTCGGTTTCCTTTGTCTCAGAGATGTAATGAAGAATTTAAGATCCCGGGAATGTTCGAGAATTTTATTGACAAATGGCTGAAGACTATAAGATACGAGTCCTCCGGAGACACGTTTTTTTTTTTTTTTTACGTCTTTAATCGTATCGATTTTTATTGTGCAGCGAGCAGTGTGAAGCCTTTGACCGTTTTATCCAACATTTTTTGACAAATGCTTTTTAACACAGAGAGGAAGAACCCTGTTTCCGCCTTCTTTTAGATAAAAAAAAAAATTCATTTCAAACCATTTCAAAAGAACATTTAAAAATGTTTGCACTTTTACGCTTTTCTTCGCATTCAATTTCCCGCCGTCATTGGCAAATTTACTTGAGTTTTCCATGTGTTGCTCTCGTAGCTAGTTAGCCTAGCCTTGTATTTTATGCTCTAAGAGCTTTTGTTTAAGTGGGGTGTGGGGGGGGGGGGCAGGCAGGTTGTAGTCCCTCATGTGCTGGAGACGTGGCCTATTTCTACTGTACAGCGACGGATGTCAGATCTCTGTTGGCCAGTAGAGGCCTCTCATGTCTCGTACAACCCCACGGCGTTATACACCAGAATCACATGAACACCAAACAAATAGCTTACTATATGTCAAAAGGAAAAAAGAAAAAAGGATATTTATATTATTGTGGTGTGGATGGTGAAACCTAACACAAGTGACATATTGGAGAGGTGCGGGCTTAACCCAATATTTTGAAAACAGAGGGAAGCCACTGTTTAAACACAGGGCAGACGGGGCACTGGAGGACTCGTCGAGGTGCTCCAAATCCACCGCTCACCTTTCCCCCCACAGTCTCGCTCTCTTGGCTTGTGAATTTTTGGGTGATTCTTGGAGTCACATCACGACCGGCGTACGCCCCCACCCCCTTCCTCTGGGTCCAGATCTTTCCTGTTCAGGGTGGAGGGAGGGTTGTGGGGTGGGGGGGGGGGGGGTGAGGCTTGGGGTGGGTTGAATACTCATCCCTGACCAGGCTTGGGCTAAATGAACCCCGACTTGCCTTTATGGACCACAAAAGTGCCACTGTATGGTGTCAGCGCGGACCGCCTCCCGGGAGGCGCTGTGATTTCTATATCCGTCGCCATGGCGACTCGCCGGCGAGGGAGGTAAAATGGTCGCTCTAACCTCTGGCTTTCGCCCGGCTCCCAGGCCAGACAGTTCATTTGGAGGGAGAGAGAAAAAGCACTCCTGTATGTGTGCACGTGTGTGTGTGTGTGTGTGTGTGTGTGTGTGTGTGTGTGTGTGCGTGTGCGTGTGTGCGGACAGTAGAGGCACATGAGAAGGTGAGAGACGGACATTGTAGTGTTATCTATGAGTCATAGTAGTAAAGCTTTTCCATGAGATGCAATTGTCATCCGTGCAACGTCTGATTTTAATAAGGAAAAAGACTGAGGATAATGAGAGCTGATAATGTTCCCTGTCATTAGTGCAGAGGTTGAAAGGTCTGTTCACTCCACAGACAACCGGGAGGAATCAACCAAATGATTCCTCACACACTCCTCTCTCTGAGCAGTGGCACAATGAGGAGTTTGGAGGTGTGTGTGTGTGTGTGTGTGTGTGTGTGTGTGTGTGCGTGTGTTTCACCTCCATCACTCAGCCACATGCGCGTCGCTCCCAAGCCACCGCTCAAGAAGGCCTAGGAGGCAAAGGAGGCAAAGGAGAAAAGACAAAATGAAGACATTGGCATTATTAATATTATTACAATCAAATCTGGAGTGCCCCCCCACCCCCCCCACCCACAACCAACAAACGAGGGGGAGAAGAGAGAGAGGAGAGAGAGGAGAGGAGAGGAGAGAAAGAGAGAGAGAGAGAGAGAGAGAGAGCGAGAGCGAGCAGTGTTTTCTATTCATTTGGCTACATGCCCAGATCTCATTCAACCAAGAAAGCCTTCCGGTTACCCGAAAGCCATGCCCGGCCAATTAAAACGCTGCGTTTTCTGTCTTGCCCCTTGCGTCGTTATGCTGATGATATCACGATTGGTTGATTGCCACGGTGGGCCCAGGATGGCGGAGGAGGATTATTTTGGGTGGGGGGGGGGGGGGGGGGGGGGGGGGGGGGGGGGGGGGGGGGGGGGGGGGGGGGAAATCGCACGGGGCATATGGAGATCAGAGATAATGATGATGACTTCACCAGTCAATGTAGATAGTTATCCGGTGCGTTAAAGCGTTACACGTTGAGGTAAACGCTTTAAAATAAACGTAAACGCCGACGGATCGATCCGAGATGGGGAATGAAAGAGACGAGAGCTGAATATTTATTGACACGCAAACGGCTGTTTTGTATTTAGCTTGTTGTTGTTGTTTTTTGTGTGTTCTGTTGGCCCCTGGCGAGGAGGTGTGAAATCTAATAAAGACGTTCCCGGGGGGGCGTGGCTTTGATCAGGGATTCTCTAAACAAGCTCCCCACGTTCCCATGCGAGTGTGAGATCCATACATTTCACCACCGCGCGCTATCTTTACATCTCAACTCCTGTGTGTGTGTGTGTGTGTTTTTCTTTTGCACACAGAGAGAGCGATAGATAGAGAGAGAGATAAAGAGAAAGAGAGAGAGAGAGAGAGAGAGAGAGAGAGAGAGAGAGAGCGTTGGATTGGAAACAGCTGAACTATTTCAGTTTCACCCCAAGGCAATATCTTTCTCTCGAAGAAAGTGTTGCGTTGCTCGCTCCGTCTGCTAGAAATATTTCTCCATGAATTCTTATTTGACTTATTTGTAATTTTTTTCTCAAGATGATGAAGGAATTAAAATATTTTTTCCTATGTACGGTTTGAATTATATTAGCTTTTTATTCGCCGGTCGGATTTAGTAAACAACCATTAGCATGTATCCTCTGTGGAGTTTGTGCCATGGAAAGTATATAAATATGCATACAACTATTTCACACTCGAGCAGCACAAATTATTTACTCATTACTGAGAACCCTTGTTAGTGGAACAGGGAGCAGAACGTTTTGGAGTCAGGGGTTTGCGGCGTTGGAACTCACAGCGTTGAGTGCAGTGTTGTGTCTGTGCGTCGTGTGGGACGGACATCGTCGCCGCGGAGACGGGATACCACATGATGCATACGGGGACCGGGACCCGAAACCTGGCCGCCACGAGGTGTAGCGTCGCGCCACAGCCTGAGAGGATTCCCATGTACGTATCTCTATATAGGGTGCGGCCGGGGATCAGCCAAAGCCCATTAAAGTAAATAATGGGCAGAAATGACAGGCTTAGCGTGGATTTGCGGAAGGAAGTTGGGGGAGAGAGACACAGAGAGAGAGAGAGCGAGAGTGTGGTGTGAGCCGTGCACTCTGATTAATACAGAAAGGCATTCGGGGGAGGAAGGTGAAGTGGTGGAGGAGGGGGCGGGGCGGGGGGGGGGGGGGGGGGGGGGGGGGGGAGGGGGGGGGGTGACCTTAGCCTACCGCAAAGCATTCCTGAAGCGTGGCGTCGCTCGGCCTATCGCTGCCAACCCAAGCATCAGTGATGACGCTCGACCTGGGTGGGGTGTGGATGTTTTTGAGGTGTTACAGGAGAAAGGGGTGATAGAGGGACTAGAGGGTGGTGCACATAGGCCGTGCCATTTCAAGGACCCCCCCGCCCTCAAAGTGTCAAAGAGTCAACTTGCGGTAGTAAAGAGAGAGAGAAAACTCTAGCAGTGTAGGTGATGTTGACGCTGCTCTCTATACACGATGCTTTGAATACACTTCACAAGACGTGACAATGGGTCATGGGATTACCGCACAGCCATCACTTACATTTACATTCAGGGCATTTGGCAGACGCTTTCATCCAAACAGACTTACATTGAGTACATTTGTCAAAAGTGTGAGACAACAACAATAGCTGGGATGAGAACAGTAGGGATAAGAACAGCGAGATAGCCAGGATACGATGTTACACAACCCAGAGTACTATTTTAAGTGCCAAGGCATACAAACATGCAATTAAGTGCCAGGGGTTCAGAGAGGGGATGGGATTCGAACCCTGGTTGGGGCCATGTACTTCAGGACGGTATCGCGCAACTCCGTACGTCACAACGCCCCCTAGGTTTTTACGACGGTAACTACGTCTCATTAAAGATAGCGCGCGGCGCTTTCCCGATCGAGCCGCGTCGGTTTATAGCCTGCTTTACAGCGCGGCTTATCGTGCGTCTCTCGTCGGTAAATCCGGGACGGCCTGCCGCACACACACCTTTAATCGGTCAATAACGTCTGCCGAGGTGCGGCGACGACGTGCGCTCCCGGGCTTGATTATGACAAGAGGCAAGGTGCGATGTTGTGATGGTGATTGTTAATACCCGTTACTCCCGACGTACTGCTCACGGTGCTGCGCCCGACCCGACGATGTCATGAATTATTCAGCATAGATATGAGATGTGATTCCCTTGTATGATGTCATATGGTGCGTGTAGCTTGTGTTGTACTTAACGCTCAATGTATTCATTTAATTATTATTTAACGTGAGGGAATAGAAACGTTTTTTTCCCCTCATTACAGTTCGGGAATTGGGGGGGGAGTGGGGTTTGGTCTGGTTAGAAAGGCGGGCGAGAGGTACTGGGTTCGATCCCCAATGTACGCATCCTACGTAAAGAAATGGAATCTCCACACCTGCTCCTGAACGACATGGATCTGGTCTGCTAAATGGTCGATAAAATATACACGCAAACAAATACATTGACAGTACGAGTACATTCCAGATGCCAACCGCACTTTAGGTGCCACACTTTACTGCGTGTGCAATACTATGTCAACACTGCAAGGGGAGATGAACAAGCAACCCAGGAATCATGAACCCGAATGAACCAGTATAAACATATACAAAGTCCCTGAATACACCTCGATGGCCACAAGCTGTTGCCACGCCCGGGGTGCGTAGAGGAGGTCATCAGTGTACCACCAGAGAGGGACTAGCACAGAGCATCCAGCCCTACCTGAGCTCTCGGTGTTTACCGTCACCGAGAGCTGTGTTCCACATTGTCTGTGTGTGTATGTGTGTGTGTGTGACGGGCGTGTGTGCTTTGTCACCCTGGCACCACCCCCACCCCCCCGCCCCGGCACGGTTAACGCCAGCAGGTTAGAAGCAAGGCAAGATCACGTCAAGCGCTTTCCCTACCTCTGCTTAACTACTGGTGAAATTGCCTGTGTGTGTGTGTGTGTGTGTGTCTGTGGAGGAATTGGGATGCGTTGAGGAAATGAATGGCAGGACTTATGGATGGCTGCCTTCCTAAGGAGAGTCCTGATTGGCTGGGCAGTCCCAGACAACCAAGGCTTTTTTTATTTTTTTTTCGTCTTTAATCGTATCGATTTTTATTGTGCAGCGAGCAGTGTGAAGCCTTTGACCGTTTTATCCAACATTTTTTGACAAATGCTTTTTAACACGGAGAGGAAGAACCCTGTTTCCGCCTTCTTTTAGATAAAAAAAAAAAATCATTTCAAACCATTTCAAAAGAACATTTAAAAATGTTTGCACTTTTACGCTTTTCTTCGCATTCAATTTCCCGCCGTCATTGGCAAATTTACTTGAGTTTTCCATGTGTTGCTCTCGTAGCTAGTTAGCCTAGCCTTGTATTTTATGCTCTAAGAGCTTTTGTTTAAGTGGGGTGTGGGGGTGGGGGGGGGGCAGGTTGTAGTCCCTCATGTGCTGGAGACGTGGCCTATTTCTACTGTACAGCGACGGATGTCAGATCTCTGTTGGCCAGTAGAGGCCTCTCATGTCTCGTACAACCCCACGGCGTTATACACCAGAATCACATGAACACCAAACAAATAGCTTACTATATGTCAAAAAGGAAAAAAGAAAAAAGGATATTTATATTATTGTGGTGTGGATGGTGAAACCTAACACAAGTGACATATTGGAGAGGTGCGGGCTTAACCCAATATTTTGAAAACAGAGGGAAGCCACTGTTTAAACACAGGGCAGACGGGGCACTGGAGGACTCGTCGAGGTGCTCCAAGTCCACCGCTCACCTTTCCCCCCACAGTCTCGCTCTCTTGGCTTGTGAATTTTTGGGTGATTCTTGGAGTCACATCACGACCGGCGTACGCCCCCCCCCCCCCCCTCTGGGTCCAGATCTTTCCTGTTCAGGGTGGAGGGAGGGTGGGGGGGGGGGGGGGGGTGAGGCTTGGGGTGGGTTGAATACTCATCCCTGACCAGGCTTGGGCTAAATGAACCCCGACTTGCCTTTATGGACCACAAAAGTGCCACTGTATGGTGTCAGCGCGGACCGCCTCCCGGGAGGCGCTGTGATTTCTATATCCGTCGCCATGGCGACTCGCCGGCGAGGGAGGTAAAATGGTCGCTCTAACCTCTGGCTTTCGCCCGGCTCCCAGGCCAGACAGTTCATTTGGAGGGAGAGAGAAAAAGCACTCCTGTATGTGTGCACGTGTGTGTGTGTGTGTGTGTGTGTGTGTGTGTGCGTGTGCGTGTGTGCGGACAGTAGAGGCACATGAGAAGGTGAGAGACGGACATTGTAGTGTTATCTATGAGTCATAGTAGTAAAGCTTTTCCATGAGATGCAATTGTCATCCGTGCAACGTCTGATTTTAATAAGGAAAAAGACTGAGGATAATGAGAGCTGATAATGTTCCCTGTCATTAGTGCAGAGGTTGAAAGGTCTGTTCACTCCACAGACAACCGGGAGGAATCAACCAAATGATTCCTCACACACTCCTCTCTCTGAGCAGTGGCACAATGAGGAGTTTGGAGGTGTGTGTGTGTGTGTGTGTGTGTGTGTGTGTGTGTGCGTGTGTTTCACCTCCATCACTCAGCCACATGCGCGTCGCTCCCAAGCCACCGCTCAAGAAGGCCTAGGAGGCAAAGGAGGCAAAGGAGAAAAGACAAAATGAAGACATTGGCATTATTAATATTATTACAATCAAATCTGGAGTGCCCCCCCACCCCCCCCACCCACAACCAACAAACGAGGGGGAAGCTAAGCCCAAAAGGGGGGAGGGGAGAGAGAGAGAGAGAGAGAGAGAGAGCGAGAGCGAGCAGTGTTTTCTATTCATTTGGCTACATGCCCAGATCTCATTCAACCAAGAAAGCCTTCCGGTTACCCGAAAGCCATGCCCGGCCAATTAAAACGCTGCGTTTTCTGTCTTGCCCCTTGCGTCGTTATGCTGATGATATCACGATTGGTTGATTGCCACGGTGGGCCCAGGATGGCGGAGGAGGATTATTTTGGGTGGGGGGGGGTGGGGGGGGGGGGAAATCGCACGGGGCATATGGAGATCAGAGATAATGATGATGACTTCACCAGTCAATGTAGATAGTTATCCGGTGCGTTAAAGCGTTACACGTTGAGGTAAACGCTTTAAAATAAACGTAAACGCCGACGGATCGATCCGAGATGGGGAATGAAAGAGACGAGAGCTGAATATTTATTGACACGCAAACGGCTGTTTTGTATTTAGCTTGTTGTTGTTGTTTTTTGTGTGTTCTGTTGGCCCCTGGCGAGGAGGTGTGAAATCTAATAAAGACGTTCCCGGGGGGGCGTGGCTTTGATCAGGGATTCTCTAAACAAGCTCCCCACGTTCCCATGCGAGTGTGAGATCCATACATTTCACCACCGCGCGCTATCTTTACATCTCAACTCCTGTGTGTGTGTGTGTGTGTTTTTCTTTTGCACACAGAGAGAGCGATAGATAGAGAGAGAGATAAAGAGAAAGAGAGAGAGAGAGAGAGAGAGAGAGAGAGAGAGAGCGTTGGATTGGAAACAGCTGAACTATTTCAGTTTCACCCCAAGGCAATATCTTTCTCTCGAAGAAAGTGTTGCGTTGCTCGCTCCGTCTGCTAGAAATATTTCTCCATGAATTCTTATTTGACTTATTTGTAATTTTTTTCTCAAGATGATGAAGGAATTAAAATATTTTTTCCTATGTACGGTTTGAATTATATTAGCTTTTTATTCGCCGGTCGGATTTAGTAAACAACCATTAGCATGTATCCTCTGTGGAGTTTGTGCCATGGAAAGTATATAAATATGCATACAACTATTTCACACTCGAGCAGCACAAATTATTTACTCATTACTGAGAACCCTTGTTAGTGGAACAGGGAGCAGAACGTTTTGGAGTCAGGGGTTTGCGGCGTTGGAACTCACAGCGTTGAGTGCAGTGTTGTGTCTGTGCGTCGTGTGGGACGGACATCGTCGCCGCGGAGACGGGATACCACATGATGCATACGGGGACCGGGACCCGAAACCTGGCCGCCACGAGGTGTAGCGTCGCGCCACAGCCTGAGAGGATTCCCATGTACGTATCTCTATATAGGGTGGCGGTGGCGACTGGGGGCGGACATATTGGCTCGGTCCCGCTAGCTCTGCGGCGCGCGGGTGTCCCATGCCTTAGGGTCAGCGCTCCTAACATCCTCCCAATGAGAGAGAGAAGGAGAGAGAGAGAGAGAGAGAGAGGGAGAGAGGTATGTGTGTGTGAGGGTGAAGTGCATCCTGTGGGACCCGACACACTCCCTGAGACTACCGCTTTGACCGGGGGAGAGAGGTCACAGGAGATCATGATGCCAAAATGGCCCGTCCCAAAAAAAGCAAAAACATGGCGGATAAAATGCCAGGCGGACAAAAAAAGTGGGCCCTATGATGTCATGGCAGCAGAGTGGAGAGCGTGAGGCCAGGCGCCACACAGAGTCGGTGTGTGTGTGTGTGTGTGTGTCACGCTGTGGAGACTCTCACACTCCAGAAGGTCACGCAGGAAGTGGCGGGAACAAAAACAACATGCACACGCACACACGCACACACATAGACACACGTGCATAGAGGCGCCAGGACCGTCCATGTGCACATACTCAAAGCCACACACACACACACACACACACACACACATACCCACACATACCTGCACACTTGCATGCACACACTCATACACACACACACACACACACACAAACGATTACAGACTGACATGCACATACACACATACTCACACACACATACACGCAGACACAAATATTTGAATTGCAACCAAACTACACGCTTAAACCCGGTAGCATGCGATCAAACACGCTTTCCGTTCTCGTTCCACTGTTTAAAATCACTCAACTCCTCACTGAGCCCCCGCGCTGCTAGGTTTGATGTCGTCACTATCTCAATAGAAAACACACACGCACATACACACACACACGCACGCACACACACACACACACACACACACAATGACCGAGTCATGTATACGAAGGCAACACCAGATACACACGCAACTCA
>PIJE02000484.1:158754-206254 GCA_002895965.2 Coryphaenoides rupestris
TCACCCGGACAGGGCCGGCCGGCGGCGAGGCGTTTTATTGAGCGATAGGCGAACGACAATCTGGGGAAGAAAGGATTGTCGATATATAAACAGGGTGTGATGGGCTATAATTGTTTGCTGTTGTCTCGTGTCACTTCGCCCGAAACCCAGCGAGAGTCCTGTTGGATGGGGAGCCGACGATCGCCCGGCTGACAGGTTTGGGGCGGGCGGGTGGAGGTTGGGTGGGGTGGGGCGGGGCGGGTGGAGGTTGAAGTGAGAGTGGTGGAACACCCAGGAGGCTGGCACGACCTGGGGCCTTCGGCATGCCCCATACCTTATGCTCATCTTCCCCCCACTCTCTCTCTGTCTCGGAGCGCAAACACGAAAGAACCCTCACACCCCTGCCATCACCTGCCACGGACTTGCCACGGACCGTGGGACCACCTGCACCACCACCAACACCACCTGCAAACACACCACTAACACCAGCCTGGTGAACTGGTTAACGGGTTGATGGGTGGGTGGGTGGGTACAGGGGAATGAAGTCGCCTGTCACCCACCACAACAGATTTTTTTAATAGCAATAGAAGAGGTGTTTTGCTGTTGAATATAATACTGTGCGGCGCTTGTGACAGCGCGGAACGCTCCCACGTCGCCGTCGTCGGGGGGCTGCGAGCGGTTGGTGTTTGCCGCGCAGACGGTGGCGACGGCGACGGCTGTTGAAATGAGGAGGAGGAGGAGGAGGCGGTTCCCGTCACGACTCACCAGGCTGTCTCCTCGCCGAGCCCCCGAGGGAGCGCGGTGCCCACCGCTCGCAGATTAAAACATCGCACTGTCATTTCCTGCTCCGCTGGTTACACTTTCCTCCGAGAAGAGTGGAGGAGATATGAATTTGCGTTGTGTGTCCTCCTCCTCCACCATTCCATACCACCACCCCCCATCCTGCACCACCCCCCCAATTCAGAGCTGAGTATCAGCCCGGACTTATTCAGTGACCTCCCATATTTCATGGTGGTCCAAGGAACGCCAGCCACCCGAGAGAGAGAGAGAGAGAGAGAGAGAGAGAGAGAGAGAGAGAGAGAGAGAGAGAGAGAGAGAGAGAGTAGTGTTGGATTTGTGTAAGCCATTGTTCCCGGTACAAAGTACACCAAGGTGAAGCTTGGCTGAGTCCTTTCTGCCCCGGCCTCACGGTGGCACCGTGTGTGTGTGTGTGTATGTGTGTGTGTGTGTTTGTGTGTGTGTGTGCAGCCGAGACGGGCACCAGTACGAGCGTGAGAGGTTTGGTGCGCCTCTGAACCGCGGTGCGCCTCTGAACCGCGGTGCGCGGCAACGTATTCCCTGCGTATTCATGTGTACGCGAGCGGCCACATCTGGGATGACCGTGCTTCCCGGCTGAAGAGCGAGGGGCCCTCTGTGTCTGGTCGGCCCCCTGTCCCCCATCCACGTCTTCATCCAGCCCTCCCGCGCCAGGACTATAGGTACCTTTAATAGAGCCATCAGTCAGGGGCCCCATCCAGCCAACCGTACCGCACGGGGGGAGGGGGGGGGGCTGAGCTTTAATACTGGAATACTGGGGTGGGGGCGGGGGGGCATAGCGTCAGCGGTGAGGCCGTTTGTCAACGAGCATCCAATGTGAAGGAGGTTGTTAGTTAAGTGTGTGTGCGTGTCTATGTGCGTGTGTGTTGGCTGTGTCGCGGTGCTGCATGGCCGCCGCAGTACAACACACTGTTGGCTGTGTGTGTATGTGTGTGTGTGTGTGTGTGTGTGTGTGTGTGTGTGTGTTGTGTGTGTGTGTGTCGCGATGTTTTAATCTGCGAGCGGTGGGCACCGCGCTCCCTCGGGGGCTCGGCGAGGAGACAGCCTGGTGAGTCGTGACGGGAACCGCCTCCTCCTCCTCCTCCTCATTTCAACAGCCGTCGCCGTCGCCACCGTCTGCGCGGCAAACACCAACCGCTCGCAGCCCCCCGACGACGGCGACGTGGGAGCGTTCCGCGCTGTCACAAGCGCCGCACAGTATTATATTCAACAGCAAAACACCTCTTCTATTGCTATTAAAAAAATCTGTTGTGGTGGGTGACAGGCGACTTCATTCCCCTGTACCCCACCCACCCATCAACCCTTTAACCAGTTCACCAGGCTGGTGTTAGTGGTGTGTTTGCAGGTGGTGTTGGTGGTGGTGCAGGTGGTCCCACGGTGGCAAGGTCCGTGGCAGGGTGATGGCGGGGGTGAGGGTCTTTCGTTTTCCTCCAAGACAGAGAGAGAGCGGGGGAAGATGAGCATAAGGTATGGGGCATCCGAAGGCCCCAGGTCGTGCCAGCCTCCTGGGTGTTCCACCACCTCCACTTCAACCTCCACCCCGCCCCGCCCCGCCCCACCCCAAACCTCCACCCCCCGCCCCACCTGTCAGCCGGGGATGTCGGGCTCCCATCCAACAGGACTCTCGCTGGGTTTCGGCGAAGTGACACGAGACAAACAAACAATTATAGCCCATCACACCCTGTTTATATTCGACAATCCTTTCTTCCCCCAGATTGTCGTTCCCTCGCTCAATAAACGCCTCGCCGCCGCCGCCGCCGCAGAGGTCCCACCGAAGAGATGTTGACGTCAGCGGGGGGAAGGGGAATGTGTGTGTGTGTGTGTGTGTGTGTGTGGGGGGGGGGGGGGGGTTCACATAGCCTGCAGATATAGACGAAGAACAAAACAAATTGAGTAGCAAAGAGAAGATAGTTTGAAAAAAGCGGGGAAGATATAACAGGTGACATTCTGCAAAGCGAGTTGACACGCGTGTGTCTCTAGGCTAAATGTAGGCGTCAAGGAGCTCAATTCATCAACGTCTCCACCAGTGGATAGCCAGACACGCATATTAATTGAAAATAACCGGATTAAGTCACTTGAGTTTGACATTTGGCTAGACGGCGCACTTTATCTTCCCGAAGGCCGGAGAGGAGGCAAGATTGCCTACATACATTTTTGAAGAGACGCCGTCTTAATTGCATGTTATCGCCCTTTGATTGCCTCGGCATTATATTAAATAGTATGGTAATTACTCGGCAGATTGGGATGTAAATAGCCCGCGGCTCGCGCTACTGTAAGAAGATGAATAGGTGGAGGGAGGACAGAGCGCCGAACATCTGGGCAGTGACGCCGCCGCCCGCCTCCGCCGCCGTCGCTAATGTATGCTAACGATTAGCTACTTTTAGTACACAGTAGCAGCCACCGGCATAGCCTCGAACACGGTTTTGATCACTCACAGAAATATATATCTATACACACACACACACACACACACACACATACACACACACAAACAATTTAACTTCTCCATGAACATTTCACTCTATTAGCAGAAGCCGAAAATTGCCCCGATTTCAATTTCACAAACACTGGGTTGCGCCAGAAGATGTGTTGTGCGAGATGCTAATGGGGGAGGACACATTTAAGTGGCCCCCGATGGTGTCACCGGCACCTAGCCCCCACGCTGAACAGACCTCACTGTGGGGACATCTGGAGGGCCCCCCCTGTCGCTGGCAGGGGCCCCAAGCCCCCGGAGGTAGAAGCAGGGCTCCGAGGGCCGCCCTCATATGTTTTCCAGCGTTTGTACAACGGCTGATAAATGTAATGTAAAGGGGGGGGGGGAGGTGCTTTGTGTCGAGGAGTGTGTGGGGGAGGTGGGGGGGGGGGGTGGGGGGGGGGGGTGTGGGGGCGTTGGGGGTCGACTGTGATCGCTGGTAATAACTGACTAATAGAATAAAGCAATAACGCACAGCCTCGGGGCCAGAGTGCTGTACTGACAAATTCATACCGCAGATTTATCATCGTGTGGAAATTAGCATTTCAGGCTGTTCGCCTTGTCCCCCCCCCCACCCCGCCCGCCCCCCGCCTGCCCGCCCCTCCAGTCTGAAGGGGCTCCGTCGTGAGAACCTAGCCCCCCAAAAGGAGGCCGGGTTCAGGGTTTTCCTTCTGTACGGCACACCAGCCCTCCATAACTCTCCTCCCCACACCCCCCCAGTGGAGGAGAAGCACACAATCTCCGACCTGCCGGGGGAACCGTAATGATGCAGATTTGCGACTCGCGGTTTGATAATCAGCAGCGATATTAAAGTGCGTTTTCCAAAGACGTGATTTCACCGCGGTTTTCGAGGGATTCGTCAATAATAAAAATGGCCGTGCTGTGCGGCGATGAAGACGTGTTATGCGCTTCGCGTGTTCATATCGGCTGAGATATTGATGTTGATATAAGGTAATCCAAGTCAATGTGCAAAGAGATTTGGAAGCGCGAAGGGATTCGTAATAAGCCTAACATGTACAACAAACAGTTTGCTTTTGCTTCATTTATTCCTCTGATTTCAATCCAAATTGCCTTCTTCTCCCAATATTGCTGTAGCCTTGTCTATATTACAAGACCATATTTACTAGCTACATGGGCCAAGTGTTATTTCCAAAAGTTATACAGATGGCCATAGCATCAAATCCGACGGAGTATTTACTTACCACAGTGAAGATACATTTAGAATGATCTTTTTAAATGTATGTTGTATTTATTATTCATGTTTTGTAACTGTTTATTTTACCTTAAGGTGATGCAGAACACAGTTGTATTGAGTAGACTATGTGTAATTATCCGTAACATGACTTTGGTATTTTCATTCCAGAAGAAATAACTTTGAATTAAGGTCTTGAAACTGTAAATGTAAGTATCTTCTCAGAATCTTCTACACACTATGCCCTATATATGGTAATCTTGAGTGAGAGTAGCCACAGACCAAACCAGAACAAATGTTGTTTATAGAAAAGCTAGAGTTTAATTCATGTTCCTTCTTGGTTACTTACACACGGTGTCAAAGAACAAGTGAGTCGAGGGAAGTGGCACTCTGAGAATAATTCAGTTTCTAATGTTCCGGGGGCCCTATGATTAGAATATTAATTAGGTCCATCTATGACGCTCGCACAATGACAAAGTCAGCGGGCTGAATGGGCCCTGTGACCTGTAAAAAGTCCATTCACTCCCTCCAGTCTGCCTCAGTTCACTCTTTTGACCGGGGACAGAGCACCCTTCCACACTCTTTCTAAACACCCTGATTGTCCTTCGCTGAGACCATTGTGCTCCAAGTATGTTAAAAGAATAACTATTTTCTTTAAAGTAAAATAAAGCGCGCGCACACACACACACACACACACACACATACACACACAAAAAAGACAGATGTGTTTTTATGCTTGCTTTATCCACTGGAAGGAAAAAAACAAACAAAATTAAAAGACGACTCCGACTGGCCGTCACAGTGTTTGAGGAGAACCGCAATAACTTGTTTTAATACAAGGCTTTACAACGCTCTGTGTTTAATTACATGACACGGATCACACCCCTCCCAAAGCCGGGGAAATGTCCCGCCACGCCCACGGACACGGTTCCCCCCCCCCTCGGCCCCTGTCACACCGCCGCTCCGGACGCCACGCCTCGGCTAAGCAAGGAACTAAGTGGCTCGGATGGGAAAAACGCACGGTGTGAATGAAAGTGACCAACAACATACGCTAGAAGGTCACAATTGTAGAGGTGCCATGTTAGCAGCAGCTACTACGGAGTAATACAATGTTATTAGAATTACGTAATTACATTTCAAAACCATCATCGGTTGGTTCGGTTGGGAATTCTTTTTTTTATCAGCTTGCCTTGTCCGCTTTGTTGACTTTTCCCAAAAACAGCAATGTAAATATATAAATAAATATATAACGGTCGGAGACTGCGTCGCGATACTGAATTAATTATCCTAATTTGAGGACGTACGCCTTGTTGGCCCCGTCTAATGCAAGAACATTACTCAAGTCCCGTCTCCTGGGAGGTCAGCGGGAGCCGCGAGGGGGGGGGGAGAACGCTCCCGAGGAGATGACGAGGTGTTCCCCAGTTAGCGCGGGGGGCCAAAGGTACGAGCTGTACGGGATGCTCACAACAATCCCCGACACTTAGGGAACACGGCCGACGAAACAACTAACACACAACTGCGGAGCATCCTAAAAAAAAGGAGGCTTTCGGGGGTCAGTGGCTTCATTGTGGCCATTGTTGCTCAGTCTCTTGAGGAGAAGCCAGGATAAGCCTCCTCTTTCTTTTTCTTTCTGCCCTAAGCAGCTTGTTCTGAAAGAGTCGCCATCTTGAATATTCTCAGATGATTTTTTTTGAGTTAGCAAATTAGGTAGAATTCTTTTTTCTTTTTTTTACCAAAATAACATAAAATCACGTCGCAGAGCAGTGCTCAATGCTTGCATTAATGACAATAATGGCACACAAAAAATATGTATATTGCCAAATTGCTTCGCTCTTCCTGGAATACAATCAAGAGATTAAACGAATGGGAGCTGATTAGAAAAGCAGATGAGCTCCTTAATGATCACATTTGTGGAGAGTCCCAAGTCTCCTATGTATGCTTTTTGGCCAGTGAAGAAAAAAAACAAAAAACCCAAGGCGCCATTATTGAGTATTTAGTTTGCTGCTCCTGCCTGCCCTGTGACTGTAATTGTATGGCGGCCCACAAGGGACATACGGGACAGGAATCCCTTGTGTGGAACTAACCACCTCTTCACTGACTTTTCCCTTCATTGTTTGGAAGAAAAGAAAAAAAGTTGAGTAAACTATTTTTATATTTTCCTGCCATCCTGTTTTCCTCTTGTGTGTGTTTTTGTGTTGCTTAATGTGCCGCTGGATTAGGTCTATAGGTGCGCCCTGCGTCCCAGGCACCTGCCCGCTGCTCCGGAAAGACTTTACATTGACTGAACCCTACGTGAGTGTGGAGCTCCCCATGGGGGGGCGTACAGTGAGCTGCAGTGGAACGCTCCAGATTGCCTCATTCACATGCCGATTCTACACCAAGGCTTTATGCCCCACGCTCTTATTTTGTACTGGGGGGGGGGGGGGTGTATAGGAAAATACATGTTCTGCACAGGAGATCAGCACAACACTCGAAGGGAGAATATAAATCTGTATATACGTTCGACAACAGTGTGTCTGGCGCACGTGTTCACGAATGCCGAGTCCTCGTAAACAGGGCCCTCTAAATTGCTCGAAGATAAAATTTTGTCTCCTCCCGATTGGCTCCCCACGGAGCGCCGGGCGTAAATCATCCAATGAAATTCAATCGTGGCGAGATGAAGGAGGGGGAGGAGGAAAAGAGCCACTTTGTGTCCCCGCTTCAGGAGCACTCAGCGTCGCCGCGGCGACAGGCGCTCTGGCAGGCGCAAGGGCGAGCGGCGGGCGGACCGCAGAGAGCGAGTTAAATCAGCACCGCGCGACCTCCGACCCCCGCCGTGTGTCGTCATGAGGGTGGAGGTGAAGGGGGGGGGGGAGACGGAGGGGATAGGCTAAGGGAATGGGGGGGGGGGGGGGGGGGGAGGTGGGTGAGTGAGAACAGAAAGAGGGAAGGGGAGAGAGGGAGGAAGAGAAAACCAGAGAAAGAGAGAGGGAGAGGAGAGAGTGTGAGAGGGCAGAGAGAGAGGTGAATGGGAGAGATGGAGGGACAGAGAGGGACAGACATGCAGAAAGAGAGACAGATAAAGGGAGAGAGAGAGGCAGACAGACAGGGAGAGAGGGGAAAGAGAGAGAGGAGGGGGGGGCAGAGACTCATGCCATGAGGGTAATCCCAGGGCTGTGGTCGTCCTGGCAGCCTAGGACCCCTGCTGGGACCACAGAGACTCTCTTGCTGTCTCTCTCACTCCCTCTCCCCTCTGAGGAGAGAGGGAGTGAGAGAAGCAGAGGGAGAGGTAGAGAGAGGCAGCAAAGAGCAAGAGACAGACAGACAGAGAGGGAGATAGAGAGAGAGAGCAATCGGGGGAGGGAAAGAAAGGGGGACAGACACAGGGAGAGGCAGAGTGAGGTAGAGGGGGAGCGAGAGACAGAAAGACAGAGAGAGAGAGAGAGAGACATAGATCAAGTGCAGAGCGGGGGGGGGGGGGGGGGGGTGAAGGCGGGTGGGGGAGGGATCTGGAGGGAGGGATGGCTCTGGGGTTTTTTGGGCACGACAGCTTCCAGCATAGTTAAGGTGGCGATATTCATTCTGACCATTGGCGAGGAGGTCATTGGCGGCAGAGTTGATGGCTCGCCGTATTGCTTTGCTGTCACGGTGATCGGTGGTCATGGCGACGGCTCCGACCGTGTGTTGGCACGCGGTTTTTATTTTTATTGCTCAACAACAACCTGTGCTCGCTCAACGCGCCCTAGAAAAAGGGTGGAAAATTAAATCAAACCTTGAAATGCAGAAACCATGATACATACACACATATACTGTATATATATATACAGTCTATGGAACTGTAATCAGTATTGTCTCATTGACAATGTCAAAATAATGTCAAATAATAATTTTTTAAAAAGAGCATTTCTTATTGGTGAGAGAAAGTGCCAATCAAATGTCAGCTCCTCCCCTCAGTATTAAAATAGAAGGTGAGCTTGGCTATTTGCAGCCCAGAGGGTGGTGGAGGGTGGAGGGCTGATTGCTTTGGCCAGTGGCCACCACCTGCTTTGCTTGTTCACGCTGTCATTGATGCCCCCCCTGTTTTTGGATGTTGGTGAAGGTGGAACAGGAGGAGGGGGGGTGCACACACACGCACACACACACACACACACACACACACACACACACACACACACACACACACACACACACACACACACAAACACACACAGTCTTTAAGAGTTTAGTTATGCCTTTGATGGCTTCTTTGATTCTTGAGAATATGCAGGGGGATCAATACGGTGCAGGCCCCACTTCAAAGAGCAGGTGGAGGGTCACCTGCTGGCTGGTCACTGCTCCAGAAGTGTTTCCAGACACTCTGGGGGCGAGGGGAGGGCGTGTGTGTGTGTGTGTGTGTGTGTGTGAAGCACACACTTCCTGATCAATGGAAAGTAATATCCACAAATATCCGTGTAACGCGGGGGCTGGGGGCTGGGGGCTGGGGGCTGGGCCCACCGCCAGGCGTGGTGGATTCAGAAAACAAAATAAATATGTGTGTTGTTGAGGTGTTCCTGGTTGATAGTCGGTTTGACGTTTGTGTGGAAATAATTGCTTGATTATCTTGGGGGATGACTTGAAATTAAAGCGGGGGGGGAGTTATAACTGGACATAAATAATACATTGTAAAATAGTATGAATTACAACGTCATTGGTTTTTATGTACAAAGAACTATGCTTCCAGTAACAGAAAATGCATGGCCACAATCTTTGACACACACACACACAAACACACTTCAAAGTGAAGGCGTCATAATCCCCACAGGCCACAACGTTTTTTTAATAATTCACTCACATGTCTTTAATAAGTCACTCAAGTCTCAAACGGCGAGCATATGATAAGAGTATATTAGTTCCTTCTTCTTCTTCTTCTTCTTCTTCTTCTTCTTCTTCTTCTTCATGGAGTCACCCTAAATGGCAGCACAGTTCAAAGTAGCAGATTGTAATGCATGTCATGAAAACTAAACCCCACCGCCGATTAGACTCCCCCCCCTCTCTCTCTCTCTCTCTCTCTCTCTCTCTCTCTCTCTCTCTCTCTCTCTCTCTCTTTATCTCTCTCAAAATGGCTGTCAGGATGAAATGGCCATCCCTCATTACATTCTTCTCTCTTAATCCCTCACAATTTATGGGGGGAGGGGACGGTTGGTTGGGGCGGGTGGAGGTGGAGGTGGAGAGGGTGGGGGTTGAGTCTATACCGCGGGACAACAATGCCCCCCAAAAAAACCCTAATTTCCATGGGACCCCTTTCCACACCGCATGATGTCCATGATGAGAGAGAGACAGCTGATTTGCTATGCAAAGGGCCCTTTGGAGGGAGGGAGGGAGAGAGATAGAGAGAGAGAGGGAGGAAAAGAGAGCAAGAGGGGGGAGGTAGAGAGAGAGCGAGGAAGTGAGAGAAAGGGAGGAAGAGACATATATATATAGAGAGAGAGAGGGGGGGGATACAGTGAGAGAGTTAAGAAGAGAAAGGGAGGAAGAGGGAGAGAGCAAGAGAGGTAGGAAGGGCAGACAACGGTCCTTTTTATTGTAAATGACGTCCATGTTTTGTATAAGGGGGGCAGAGAGCATTAGAAGCAGCAGGACTTCTGCTTCGCCGCCGCCTCCTTAATTCAGCTGCTGCAGGTGCATGGCCGGCCTCCTCTGTATCCACACACACACACACACACACACACACATAAAGACACACACACACACACATATAAAGACACACACACATACACATTCACACACACATACAGACACACACACACACATACACAGAAACACACACATGCACACCCCTCTCTATAGCATCTCTATAGACATTAGCCAGGTAGGGCGAGAAGAGACTGGAGAGAAGTTAATTTGCATTTGGCCATTCAAAGTGTGCCGCAGGTCTGGGGGAGCCTATGGGGCCTATTGAGTCATCTTAATAGTCTTAGATATCACTGTGTCGGGGAAAAAAAACCCTCTGCACAACCTTAACCAGGGGAAGACACTTTTGTGTTATTTCTGTATAAAGGACGAGCACCGTAGATCGTAGGGTTCGAAACGAAACAAAAGTCGAATTTCGAAGCGAGATTTTGCTTGTTAAGCGAAGGCGATAACAAGCGCACGTTCTGATTGGCCCGTGGAACAAAGCGGACGGGGAAGACGACGGAGGAGCAGGTGCACAGGTGCTGCTGTACCGCTAGCAGCTTAGCGTAGCGCGCCGAACACCAAGATGCCAAAGAAGCCGTTAGATAATGTTAACTCCTCGCTGCCGTTCCCCCTTTTTATTTTCTCTCCCTTTGGTCTTTACTTTGAAACATTTGGTAATTTCTGTACAATACCATTAATTTCTCTTCTGACTCGCGCTCAATTACGCTCCACTGTGAAGTGTGAAAAACGGTAAAAAATTATTGTGGGGAGAGAGGGAGCGAGAGAGGGAGGGGGAGAGAGAGAGAGAACTTCTAAATGAAAACCTCACTCTCCCAAATCCCAAATGAGAGGAAATTACTCATCAACTGATTATGAAACTGTTGGCACTATAGAAATCAGAGGGAGAAAATGGAAGCTGTTGGTAGGAGAGCGTGGGGGTTGGGGGGGGGGGGTGGTGCTGGTGGTAGGGGGGGGGGGGGTCGGGGCGGCTGAGGCGAGGTAGGGGTGTTGGGTGGGGTGGGGAAGGGGGGTGGTGGCGGTGGCGGTGGCGGTGGTGGCGGGGTTNTTGGGGGCAATTTGTGCTCAATGGACAGGGAATGAAGAGGTGGCAAGTTGAAGGGTCTCCTTGTGAAGCTAATTCCAGCTAATGGCCGACAGAACAAGGCTCCCCCCTTTAACCCGTGGCTGACTTCCTGCTTCCCCCCGCTCCGCTGTAATCAGGGCGACATTAAAAAACGCACGCTCCCAGAGAAGAAGAAAAAAAATTAGAGACACCTCGTCATCGTGGAATTTTTCTTTCTCTCACCCCCCCCCCTCCCCCCAGCTGCCTCACCCTCATTGGCCCAGGAAAATGCCAGGCAGCACACCTCTGACAGCATAGCTCCCCCCCCCCACACACACACACACACACACACACACACAGAAAATCACTGGCCATCCATAAACTTGATTGATTTGGAGCCCCAGCCCCCCGTCGAGCACACCCCCCCCCCACCCCCGCGCTCCTCCAGTGCTCCCCCGCCCCCCCCGCTGGCGTGCTGAAGTGGATCAATCCTTCGCCAGGGGCCACAACTCAATAACAGGCCCCGGTGCCGCGAGACCCACTGTTTACCCGCCTGAAATGAATACACACGCGCGCCAGACGGCCTACACCCCCCCCCCCCCCCCACATCCCCCACCTCGCCCCCACATCCCATCCAAACCCAACCCAACCCTTCCCTTCCCTTCCCAGTCCGTCACTGGACCGGGGGCCCGGGAGACCAGAGCAGCACTCCTGTCCAAACTTTATATTACTCGCCAGTATATTAGCGGCCGTAATGGCCACCGCTGGTCACCATAAGCGTTCTTATTAAGTCACATTAAGCTGTGCGGTAATCAGTAATGACCTCATTAAAACATTGGGGTGGGGATGGAATTAGTTACGGTGTTGACCAGTCCATTGAGAACCATTGTGGCGGGCGGGTGAGTTTTATTTATTTATTTTTGTGTTATTTATTTTTGAATGTTTTATGACGGTGGAACGCAATGAAGGACAGGTTCAGGAAAGCGCCGGCGTGTTTATTGATTCCCCTCCAATTCATTTGCGCTAACAAAGTGCACTCCAGAGTAAATATTCTACATCAAACACTTGAGCTAATCAACGGTCGTCTGGCCGGCGATCGCGGCCCTCAAAGTTTAATCAATGCAAATGACGCTAACGCCGCGCTATATGTGCTCTTTCTCGCTGGTGCAGTTCATGTTGCTGCTTGCTAATTAATGTCGCCATGTGACCACCGTTAAGAACATCGTATGTTAATCCACCCCCCAAGTGGATTAAAACGGTATTTATTCAAAACGCCTTCTGTAAATACTTCTTTAATGAGTAGATGGGTAGGATACGGCTAAATGTAAATTTAGCAAGTTTTCTGACACATCTGGTGAGAATCCGGGTCACTGCTTGTCCCTTTTAACCTTTTGTTTTGAAGTTGTGTGCCCCCCCGCCCCCCCCCATCTGATATCCATTGAGTGACGTGCACAGCCCAACGTGCACTCTTGTGATGCGCCAGACCCTTTTTGAAGTTGGGGGGGGCTCCTTAGAAGAAGAACAGAGGGGCATCTGTGAAAACAATCCACTGTGTCTTTAAACTTTGAACACATTCTTCTGCCGCCCAGCTGTAACAACCCTGAGAGAGAGAGAGACACACAGAGACACATAGAGAGAGAGAGAGAGAGAGAGAGAGAGAGAGAGAGAGAGAGAGAGAGAGAGAGACAGAGAGAGAGAGACAGAGAGAGAGAGAGAGACGAGAGAGAGAGAAGGCCCCGGTGCAGTGATACAATGTGAACTGTAACACAGGCCACAGGTCCCTGGCCCCTAATGGTTGACCCTAAGTTGGAGGCCGCCATTGAAATATAATAGATAGATATCTTTGGATATCCATATCAACATGACTACACGCACACACACACACATATATATACAGTACATTTATTGATTTATATACATCATTATAATTATCCCAATAAATAATTAGAATACATGCATTTTTGTATACCTTTAATAAATAGACACATACAGTATATGCAGTATGTCAAACTCTTTTCTCATGCGGTTTATATATATATATTTATATATATATAGGTGTGTGTATCTTTACTCTGCATATACAGTACATATATATATTATATGGACTCTATATAAGTGGCAGTGTCTGGGGACACTGGTCTCGTCTGCAGCAGATCACCAGCCAGCGGCGGGGCCCGGCGGGGGGTCTGAACGTACACCCAGGGCAAATCTGTAAACACCAATTTAATCTGCATGGAGAACGTTACTGTCATCAGCTGTGACAGCGAAAGCCTCTGGGCTGCCACACACACACACACACACACACACACACCACACACACACACTCTCTCACTGCTCCCCCCCCCCCCCACTCCCCTCAATATCTCTGTCAGGCCCAGACATTAAGCCATTATGGATGTCAAAAATGTGCCATTGAGAAGTTCTTTTCTCCCGTGCCAATCAAGACTTGCCGAAAAACGGATGTTTGCGAAGGCGGCCGGAGAGCGGGGAGCGTGCGCAGCTTCTGCTTCTCCTTTACATTAATTGCAAACAAATTGCGATTGACCTTTTGCATTGGTGGTGGGGGTGGGGGCGGGGGCGGGGGGGGGGGGCGGGGGCGGGGGGGAATTGGAGCATTTTTTACACCACACATAATTATTCACATTCGATGAGATTTGATTGTCCCTCTTTTCCTTTTGATGACAATTACGAGACGACCAGTGGTGAGGAAAATTGCGAAAAGCCTTTAATGGTCAAAATCCTTCTGGCGTAATTAATTTGGGGTCGTGCTTATACTTAAGTGGAACATAATCTTGTAATCCACCCCCCCCCCGTCCCTAACCCCACCCCCCCCCCACCACCCCCACCCCTCTTCTGCACCTTTTTAAAAGTTTTAAGTCGGACTGTGTGCGTATTAACGTCATCTCTTAACGCCGAGCGTCTTGGCTAGCGGCAGCGGTGGCAGTGGCGGGGCGGCGGCGGGGGCGAGACGCCGGCAAAGTCAACACGAGGGGACGGCGGCCGTTTAACAATAATGAGAATTACTATCGGTCCCTCCCCTGTTTTTCACACCCTAACATCCCGATTTCATGGGTGACAGTTAGGGACCCCCCAGGCTCTATAATGTGCGCCCGGGGACCCATGTTGCGGCCCCTGAGCCAAGGCTTTTTATCAGATGCGGGGGTTAAGAGCAGCAATACAATGACAATAAAGGAGCAGCGTCCCCGCCACCGACGCCCTGAATTTATAGAGTACACAGCCGGCCGGACGCCAGGGCAGGAGCACTTCCCTTTTATGCCGTTTGCAGTCAATAATATTGTCGTTAGGGATTAATATATTGGTATAAATCCTTCTGTGTTTGTTGCCCTGACTCTGCGCTCCCCCCAGCAGCCCTTCCACTCCCCCCCAGATACACCAGCGTGCAGGGGGCCCGCACAGCCCTTCCACCCCCAGATACACCAGCGTGCAGGGGGCCCGCACAGCCCTTCCACCCCCCAGATACACCAGCCGTGCGGGGGCCCGCTACCTGCCCCTTCCCACCCCCCAAGAATACACCAAGCGTGCAGGGGGGGCCGACAGCCCTTCCACCCCCCAGATACACCAGCGTGCAGGGGGCCCGCACAGCCCTTCCACCCCCCAGATACACCAGCGTGCAGGGGGGCCGCACAGCCCTTCCTCCCCCCAGATACACCAGCGTGCAGGGGGCCGTGCAGCCCTTCCTCTCCCCAGATACACCAGAGTGCAGGGGGCCGTGCAGCCCTTCCACCCCCCAGATACACCAGCGTGCAGGGGGGCCGTGCAGCCCTTCCACCCCCCAGATACACCAGCGTGCAGGGGGCCGTGCAGCCCTTCCTCTCCCCAGATGCACCAGCGTGCAGGGGGCCGTGCAGCCCTTCCTCCCCCCCAGATACACCAGCGTGCAGGGGGCCGTGCAGCCCTTCCTCCCCCCAGATACACCAGCGTGCAGGGGGCCGTGCAGCCCTTCCTTCCCCCCAGATACACCAGCGTGCAGGGGGGCCCGTGCAGCCCTTCCTCCCACCAGATACGCCAGCGTGCAGCCCTTCCTCCCCCCAGATACACCCAGCGTGCAGGTGGGGGTGCCCCGTGCGAGCCCTTCCTCCCCGACCACCAGCAGAAGCTGATGTCAGGGGCCTGGTGGCCCCAGTGGTCCGCAGTCTGCGATCTGTCAGTCCCACTCGGGGTCACCATGCTCGTAATGGCAGGGGCTTACACGGGTCAGCTGGCCGGGACTCCGGGAGACGGAGAGAGAGGGGGGGAGACTATGGGGGTCCCCCCCTCTCACACACACACACACACACACACACCCCTCGGGGCAGTGTCCTGACTGACTAGGATGAGGAACATCAGGGCGGATTTGGGGGAAGCGATGTCGACGGGGACCACGGTGAGCCGACCCCCGTCCTCTGCAGCAGGGCGAGTTCCCAGAATGCATCACTCAACCGCTAATTTACAAGCTAGGGAGAAGGGTGTGGGACCGTGAACTGCGACCGTGGTTTTGTTAGCAGTTGTGTCTTTGCATGACTTGTGTGGCCTGTGGTTTTCTGGCCTAGCTGGCTCAGGGGAGGTGAAGAGAATCATGCAGTACTACCAGTGTTTCCAGTACTTACAGTCAAACTTACCCTGACACTCCGACTCCAGAGTCATTGGAGTTTGTAACATGGATAACTAGACTTCTCTTCGTCTGGACCCCTGAGTGATTTGTGAACCATCTCTACCCTCAGACAGAGCAGTTGGTTGTGGGAACACATTGACTGACTGACTCTCCCACCATCACCACCACCACCACCACCGCCACCACATCTCTATAGGTTATAATCTGACCTTACCGAGACGGCCCCGTCTATTCAAAGACACGCGAATCTTATCGGGCTTTGTGATTCGATTTTTCTCCACAACACCGCTTATATTTTCTCTCATCGAATCAAATTGCGGTCCTCCTGCGGATACCTTGATTCACTTTACAAATGGCACCGGTTGAGGCACGCCGCCAGGAGAGACCAATATTGCGCGGGGCCCCCTGCTGGTTTAACCCATTTACTTCCCATCGCTAAAGCAATGGCAAGGGGGTGGCGCGGGGCGTGCGGAACGTGCGCGCGGTGTGGCCCGGCGGTGCGCGAGGCTAAAATAATTACATGACACCTTCAATTGTCTCGTCACCCCCTTTAACCAAGACGTTCACAGCCGGTAATTGAATGAACCGAAGGGGAACCAGGGTTTGGGAGAAGAAGGGGGAAAAGCCGGGACGATTCCGGTAAACTCGTAAATCTTCCATAAACGTTATTTTGTTAGCAGGGTGGAGAAAAAAATGGTGGAATCCCATGCTGCTAAATTCCTCCGGCCCGCTGTTGTCGATTAAAAGGACGGTCAGCTGGACACCTCCGTCCTACTGGGTAATGGTCAGTGGCCAGGGCAAGTCCCCCCCTGCTGCTTAAAGTAAATTAACACTGGGGCAGGGCCTTTCTCTGTTGTTTTAAATCACTATGAAAATACATGGGGCTGCTACCTCAGGGGGTTAAATGTCAATAGAGAGACCAAGAAAACCCTGTTTGGAGAGCCCTCACCCACTGTAAAGCACCCACCCAAAAAAAACCAAACTGGCAAAAAGCTGCACGTATTCCACGACGGCGTCTCGAAGGGGCTTAGAGGAGTGATGTCAAATTGATTATTTGGTGTCGCGGCGATGCAGTGAACCATTCACGGGGATTCATAGCGCTCAATGAGAACTGTAAATTGGAAAAGCTGACCTTTAAAATGTGAATGGATGGCCCTTGTATCCGTTCGCCAACCTACAAGGAAATTGAATTACACAGGGATAAAGCATAATTAGAAAGCATTTTAAGGGAAGATAGTCTAATTATTGGTGAAGCAGCTTAAAGTCTCTTTACTTCTTAATTGAAGTACATCACGAATGTGCCCGCGAATCTGTCCTGGCATGTTCCAACCACATCTAAATCTTAATTAAATTTTTGTGCAAAAAGGAAAGTACAAAAAAAAGGGGGAGATGAGCGTTAATCCGTTTAGGGCGAGGGGGTGCTGAAGGGCCATTAGAGCGTTAATTCATTAATCAGAACTTTTGTGCGGATATCCTTTACCATACTCGAGTCGCCGCTATGTTGGAGTCCTGCCGCGCGCCGGGGGGGCCGGGGGGGCGGGGGGGGGGCTTTATACAACCAGAACCCAGCCTTTTGTGGCGGTAGGGTGCTCCAGGAGCAAAATGGAAGAAGAGGAACTCAACAAGGCGTTGACATCATGTTCTCCTACTCTATTCTTGTTCCCCTCATCTAGCCTTATCTTCTCCGACCTCCTCCATGTCCCATTATCTCCCCATTCTGTTGATATTTCCTATGGATGTGGAGGAGGAGGAGGAGGAAGGAGTAAAGAGGAAGGAGGGGGGGGGATCATCCTCGCCACCAACCAGTGGCCAGGTAAGTCAAGAGGGGTGCCCCGGACAAAGCCTCGGCGGGGGGGAGGTTCCTCCTTGTATAGCCTTGCTAATGACATCGTCACAGGAAACACAAAAGACTGCACGGCCCTCCGACGCCTCCTCTCCGACCTCCGAGGAAGGAGGTGAGAGATAGAAAATGGAGGAGGCAGAAGAAGAAGAGAAAAGGAGATTAAAAGATGAGAATAAAACACCAGCCCTTCTCTTATTTACGTTTTTTTTGTACGAGGAGGATGGAGGTGGGATGGGTGTTCCCGTCACACCGCGGCGTCCTCAGATTCAATCAGCCCTGGCCGAGCCACCAACACAAATATATGCACAGAAATGCACAACAAAGCCAATTGTGGGTTTTGAGCCTGCGTTTGAGATTTCTATCCCGAATACAGCAGCTGAAGAAGCAGCAATGTGCTATTCATGACGACCCAAGAGGAGGAGGAGGAGAAGAAGAGTTGAGGACACATCCTTGACTAAATCCTCCTTTCAGCCGTAATCCACCTTGCACTATTTTACTCTGGGGGGACTGGAGTGTGTAACATTTGATCTTATCCCCGAAGGCTTTTCACTCCTCAGTACTGCCGACTTGATTATGTTCCTTGTAAACACAAGAGCTTTTCTTCCTCCCTCTCTCTCTCTCTCTCTCTCTCTCTCTCTCTCTCTCTCGCGCTCTCTCTCTCTCTGTCTGTGTGTCTTTCTCGCTCTCCCTCTCCACATTGCCTTCCCCATCACACCTGGAACAATAAAAGGGGGATTTAACCAGGTCTGAATAGGTTAACCAGGTGTTGAAACAAATAATGGTTTAACATTGTAATTAACATGGCATGAATGGAGCATTGCCTCTTGCTGAAGGTCTCCTCTCTCTCTCTCTCTCTCTCTCTCTCTCTCTCTCTCTCTCTCTCTCTCTGCTGAATGACTTTGGTATGCAAGGCAACGCAGAGGCTGAAAGGGCCTCTCTCTCTTTGTCACTGGAGAGAATCAGGAACTAATGGGGATTTAAGATCTTTAGAGCCTGTGTGCTTCTGTTATATGGCTCTCCCCCCCCACGCCTCACCCCCCCCACACACACACACACCCTTCTTTTACCGTTCAAGGATGTAATGTCAGAGTTAACACTTCAGTGAATTAAAGGCGGTGGATCTTTCACCGTGGGCCAGCGTAGCACCTAATATATATCCAACGAGAGCTCTAAACAAACATGCGGTGTGGTATCTGCGGTTGGCATTGAGATAAAAAGAAAGAAAATCTGCATCTTTAAGTGTGTGTGTGTGTGTGTGTTTGTGTTCGTGTGTGTGCATGCGTGCGTGTGTGTGTGACAGTTACGGTAACCACAGATCCGCGGCGGTATTAGCACAACAGTGGCGAGACATTTATAACTCTTGCTCAACACTTACACATAACAACGTGGACCCCCATTAGCATTTAAATGGCCTCGTGTTTCTCCGTGGTCACTTCATTAGCCTCTGGTCAGAAACAGATGCTGCTTCCATAACTGCTGTCGATGGAGAGCGGTGCCGCGCGCATATGTGGACGGCTCCATCCATCCTCATGCACACACACACACACACACACACACACCATGGGAGGCACAACAGGGTGTCGTGGGTTAAAGCTAATACGGAGCATTTATGCAATATTTGTGGGGGGGGTATTTCCATTCATTTCTTGACAAATAATAGTTTTTTTTTCAGTTGGTCTCTCGTAACCGTTGTGAAATCTTGTATTTGAGGTATATTTTCGTCAAATTGGAATCGAAGTAGGGCTCTAAAATATGTAGGTCTCCTATTGTTGTTGTTGTTGTTGTTGGTTTTTTTTGGGTGGGGGGGGCGGGGTGTTCAGTTGGTCTCCTGAAGTCAAAGCACTTTTCTGTGTGTGCAGAGTCTCCAAACATCAGCCGTGGAACTTCCACAGCCTTCTTCATGTTCCCTGAGTGTTTGGAAGCCCCCCCGCGGTGAGGGTCCTAATCTTGCAGGGGGGGGTGGGGGGGGGGGGGGGGGGAGAGAAAAAAAAAAAAGGGCTGATTGCGAGTGATTGACAGGACACGGTGGTTGCCACAGTAACTCCTTTTTGGCTTCCTTTGGGAAGTCCGATTCATCATCATCAAAATTAGAGGCCTGTGCAGAGAGCAGCCATTATCATAAGGGCCGGCCCCGCCACTACCTGGGAATCGATGGCTCGTGTCTGAAGAGACTATGAAGTGTGAGCCATGACTGCTCTGTATATTTGAGTATTACATTTATACTACTTCCAACTTAACGCAATTCTCTCTTTTCTTGCTTGGCAGTGATAAAAAAAATAACATCCAAACACCCAAAATGACTGATCCATTTAAATGTGACATTTTGTCACCACCCTTTGAGAGGTTTCAAATCAAGTGTTGTTTTGGAGCGATAAATCTACTTCCACCCACATAGGAACCAGGTAATACTACACTTTATTAAGTTTTATACCACCCCCCCCCCCCCCCCCCCCCACCCCCCCCCCCCCAGAGCAGATCAGGCGTCATCCCGTACCTTCACATCACCAAAGAATCTGTGAAAATGGTGTTAACAAAATTCCCAAAATATTTTAATGACTCCAAAAAGTACAATCGTCAAAATGACTCAGTGTGACAAATGTGCGCACATGCATTTAAAAAAAAAAATAACAATTACGACCTCCAAGTAAATGTCGTAATTTCGGCTCACACACACGCGCACACGCACAGCAGCCTCCTCACCGGTCTGTCTGGTGTTTGGTTATCACTGTTTTCTCCCTCACCTGTACAGTAGTAATTGCCGACGCGGTGGAGAGGTGGAAGTTATGGCACTGGCTGCTGTGTCTCCTCCCTGAGAGAAGGTCATCTGTCCCATTATGGAGCGATATTATCCTTATTGATTTCAACATGATGAAAGTTATTGCCCTTTGGTGGCTGCCTCTGATTGTCCTCCACTGCCGAAGGCTTCATCACAACATGGAGGGCGGCGGGGGGGGGGGGGGTGTACTGTATGTACACAAGCACAAACTACTGTACGTGCACACACACACACCCCAGTGTGTCGGGCGGTGAGTCGTTTGTCACTGCGTAGACAAATGCAGGTGATGATCCTGAATGGATTATGATGGTTTATATGACGATATATTATTCACGCCACAGCAGAGCGAGCGAGGGCAGAGATGCACGCCGTGATGTAGCAAATAGTGAATACACTGCATAGGACAGTAGGGGATGTTGTGTGCTGTTTTGTGTGTGTGTATTTGTGTGTGTGTGTGTGTGTGTGTGTGTGTGCACATGCTAGAAGCAGGCCAAACTGGCCATCAGTGTCAGAGCTGTGTATCATCAGTGTGTCACAGGCCAGGCAGGGGTTGTTGTGTGCGTGCGGGCGCCGTGTGTGTGTGTGTGTGCATATACGTGTGTGTGCCGTGTGTGTGCGTGCGCGGGGTGTGTGTGCCTGTACGTGTGTGTGTGTGTGTGTGTGTGTGTGTGAAGGCGTGGCGGTGGGGTGTTTCTGGCACCCATGCCGGCTTCCCATCAGTGGCGGCAGAGCGCTGAGTCAGGGCGACAGCGCTCCGCGGCCGTGCACCACACTAACTTAGTGTAATTAAAGTTGAGAAAGGTTAGCGGGTGACATTGAGCCAAGGCGAAAGGGCGGGGGAGGTGCCGGATGGGTGGGGGTGGCGGGTGGGCAGTGTGTGGTGGGCGGGGGGGGGGGGGGGGGGGGGGGTGGCGGGTGCTTTCTCTCTCCAAAACACACGCACATGCAGACACTGATCGTCAGAGAGCGGATCAACGGAGAGAGAGAGAGAGTTGAAGAAGAAGAAAAAAACGTCCATCCCCACACGGTTGAACCCACAGAGATGCGGCGGTGGACAAACACACACACACACACACACACACACACACACACACACACACACACACACACACACACACCCGACCCCCAACTCCCCCTGCCCCCCCTCCTTCCCCAGAGACGAGCAGGGGGACGAAGGCAATTGAATAGGACCGCCATTTAATCGGTCAGTTCTTCTCTGCGTGTTGGCACTTCCACTCCCCTTCGTTCTCTCTCCTCACAGCTGGAAGAAGGAGGAAGGAAGAGGAAGATCCTTCTGGACAAGGCCGGTGAAGAGAGAAGAGAGAGAGGAGAGAGAGAGAGAAGCGAGCCGAGCACGATTCCCTGGGATCCCTGTCCAGGAGGCTTTCACAGGAGGGTTTAAATCCCGGGAACAAAACAAAAACACAATGTTACCGTGGATGCTTCTAGTGTGCGAGGAGGAGGAGAGGACGAGGAGGTGGGGAGGAGGGCGGGGGGTGGGGGGTGATGGACGGTAAGACTGTGTTGTGATCCGATGGTAATCCGAGAATTCCGACGGTGTCCTGGATATCACACACACACACACACACACACACACACACACACACACACACAAAACGCATGTGCATGTACACAATGCACATGTGCATGTGTTGTGCCCTGAAAAGGGGAGATATCAATTAAGACGCCCAGACACGATGCTTCCTCTGTGGCAGTTTCAATGAGAAAGAGGCATTGTGGCCGGTAGCGCCCCCTGCTGGACACTGCAGACACGACTAATCAATCCCTGGTATAATATCACAAACAGACTCAATAAGTCCCGACATCACAACATTTATGAACCAAGGGTTCTCGATCAGGTATGTCCCAATTGTCTTAACTGTTTCTTGAGGGTGATGGCAATGTAATGACATAACATAATGTTTTTGGCATAACGATAAATGGATGTATTTTCTATACATGCCTACACTAAATCTAGTGAACGTTTTCTCATCAGTCAAACAGTCCTATGTATTGAATAGCTCAAATCTATTAAATGCCTAGAATCCCTGCATTAATATGGGTTGGTAAACTTGGAATGGGCACATTTGCATGTGCTGCACTATAGCATGTTGGAGTTCCAAGTTGGTCATAGGTGAAGATTTTTGGGGCTCGTCTTTCTCTCCTTAGTAGGTCATGCCGTTGTTCTCTGTTTTCTTCACCTGAATCTGGACATGGGGATACTGTACTTTCATCCTGTGCTTCTTCAATTGATTGTACATCTTCACTCTGATGATCGTTTCCCCACAGCACATTCTCCTGCTGTGTCTCAGACTCATTTGTGTTTGTTATGGGTCTTTCCTCAAACACTGGCTCGTCAGCACTCAATACTGGTGTCTCTTGGTCACTGTCTTTGTGTGTGTTGGCACGCCCCATCGTCCTGTCCACAATGGGCACTGACATTCATCCTCTTCATCGTCTTCCTCTTCCCGATTCACGTTTTCTGCAGATGTCTCCGTCATCTTCTTCTTTTGCTTAAATAATGTTTTCCTGCTGGATTTCCAAGGGTAAGTGATCACACGTTGGCAACAGATTGCGATGCATGATTCTTGATCTCCCTCGTCCCTGCTCCGGCTTGACTTCATAGACTGGGATGTCTTCTCCAACCTGGTGGATCACAATGTGGATATTCTCTTCCCAATGCATTGCAAAGTTTTCCCGTGCCTCCTCTAGGTGTCAGATTTCTAACAAGGACACGATCACCGTGCTTCTCACTTTCCATCTTCTCTCTGTTGACTTCTTGTATTCTCTTCCACTATTTTGTATGCTTCCTGCATCTCTCGTTTCCATTTCTCCATGTATGTTCGATGGTCAGTTTTCCCTGTCTCAGAGGAGAGGCCAAACAGGAGATCAATAGGTAACCTTGGGGACCTTCCAAACAGAAGGTAAAAAGGGGAGAAACGTGCCTATGTTTCTTTGCATGGTGTCTTTTTCTTCAGCCAAGTACAAGTCCTTGCCGCATAATGTTCAATTTCGTTTTGCATGTAAGGCCAAAAGAATCTATCTCTGATCAGTGATGTTGTTCGATCAATGCCTTGATGACCCATCTCATCATGCAACTCTTTCAGTACAGTGGTTGTATACCTCTCAGGTAATACAAGCTGTGTTTTGTTTATCATCTTCTGCAATGTGCAGGTCAATCCCGTACCTCAACAGAACTGTTTCCCGAATGGGTGGTAATCCGAGGGAACTTAGGGATTTTGTCAGCACTTTGCCCACGCTATAGTTCAACGATAGCGTGGGCAACTCTCGGAAGGACCACTTCACGATCCAGGAAGAATTGAGAAACATCTTTGTCTTCTTCTCGAGTGTGAGGGTGGAACAGATCCTTGAGACATTGGTTGCGGGCATTGCTGAGGATGGCCCGTTGTGTGATATCCTCTATGATCTTTGTCAGAGTCATAGTTGAAGGTATGTTTAGACCATACGGATCCGCGGCCCACTGTGACCACTTGAGTTTTGCGGAGGCCTGATCCAGAAACTGTACGCACCACTGGGTCAATAGCGCTCCACTGAGATTGAACCTCTTCAAGTCCGCAATCCCACTCACTAACGGATCTCCTATGTTACGCACTATCATTCTCGTGTGAGAGAAGTAATTGAGTCCACCGAGAGAGCTTGGGGTCAGAATCCATGAGATCATGATCTCGCTGTTTTGTTCTGCAAACTTGTAGCGGAGATGGAAGCTTCCTGTCACTGATTATATTTTCACTCTCCTTAAGGATCTGACCCTGGGATAGAAGAATTTCTGACAAGACATGAGCATATATCCTGGCCTTTTCCAAGGCCATCTCCTTCCTCACTGATAGGGTGGTGTCTCCTGGGACTCGTATGGTGATGCCGACAACTTGGTTATTGCCTTGGACAAGTGCCACAATCCTTACTCCGACCTTGACTGCGGCCAGCTGGAGAGCTGCAATAGAGAAGGGGGTCCATGCTTTTTGTTGGAACCCCTCTATACCCCCCAATGGGCTCTGGATAGTAATAATGCTGGGGGGCGACCCCTGATATTGATATGATATTGTCTGATATTTGTCAATCCGGACGGAGGACAATAGGGATCAGGGATAGATGGAGTTGGTCTCCAGTACATCATGTTGCCAGTTGAAGAACCCTTGTAGGCTGTACAGCTCATCACAAGCTCGAGCAAACCTGGCCATGACCTCCCGCCGGAAGCTCAAGCAGTACTTCTTGATGATAGAACAGGACATCACACACCAACTCAATCTCCACCTCATCCCACTGCCATCCGGGTGCAGGTATAGAATGAGGTGCAGAAGGGCTCACTTAGGTAGGAGCCTGGTCTCCGCAGCCATAGCCTCCCTAAATAACAGACCACGCTAATGAGGGCCCGAGTAACAATGTGACTGCTCTGTATAGATGCTTTGTTCAGCCCTAAAGTCAACTGTCTGTCATTGTGTGTTGTTTTGTATGTCGTGTCCTGTCGCATGTAATGTGGGTCAAGTGGGTGTACAGTGCTGTGGAAAAGAATTTCCCCTTGGGGACAATAAAAACTGTCTATCTATCATGTCTGTAGTGAGGTATGCAGCTTGAATGACGAACTGGCCAGTATCCGCGTGAATGCACGGATTGGCACTTTGCATACTATGTCGGTGGATTCCCGTCAAGTGTTCGTGCTCGGTTTTGACCACTCCGTTGGCATCCAGTAGGCGACCAAGGCCATCTTTGCGTATGTGCTCGTGGATCGTCTGTGCCCCTCTCATATCCTGGGTCAGTTTTCACCTCACGTTCAACCGGGACCTCTGATTCCATATAGCTTCTGACTTTCTCAGCTGCGACACCCGCATCCTGAAATTGGTGTCCCCAAAGCCTGTACATGCACATCAGCTCTCCAGTGGCTCAGGGACATCTCGCTGCCCCAACCTCAAAGAACCGATCCATGACCTCAAAGGCGATGCGTAGGAACTTGTGGTTAGACGAGATCTGTAGTATACTCTCCATGGTTTGGGTTTGGAGAGCCTGGCATCCTGGGTTTCCTAGTGTGCCTTGCACCAAGGGTTCGATGCAGGCTACAAACTCGTATGTTCTTATGCCGAGTATGGGGAACAGCAAATCAATATCAGATAATAATCGCTCAACCAGCTGGTGGGAAAGGAGAGAGGTCTCATCGCATCTCATGTAGTTTATCAAATTGTGGCAAGATTCTGTAGTGTCACTCAGCATCAGGACCGTTTCGGGAGACAATGCAGTACAGATTGGGGGGGAACCGAACACAATGATGGTACACACTGCAGTTATCCACGTAGTGACCTCCGATCCGCCTCTATACGTGATGGCATCTGAGGGCAGAGGAGGACAGGTCTTGTGGTTGGGGGCTTCATACTGTAATTGCCTCTGCCTCTGATGTCGAGTCCATGAAGTGACTCTTCAATTGTCCTATCAATCGCTTGTCCTCTCTTACTCAGACCTTCTAGCAGACGGCGTTCAATGTTTTGAACATGCTTAGTCACTTGGGGTTCATGTATCTTCATCAACTCACCAAGCACATGATAGCTCGGTATGATGACGCCATTGTCTGGAACTCGGTTCTTTATCGAGGTTAGGATAACCGCCCACCTTCTTGCAGGAGAGTTCCCCACTGCCCGACTTTTATGGTACGGTGCACCGAACTTGATCCGATGGTACTCCAAGTAATGGACATTGTGGTGTTGGATTAGGTCATTGAATCTGGCGTTCCATAGAATCAGATTAGTCCTGTTGAGAACGATTGGGCTGTCGAGGTGGACTTCTGGGCAAATTCTCTTTTCTGGTGGAACGTTGATGTCTGTTTCACCAACTTCCATCTTTGATGTGTGTCCATGTTGTCACACACACACACACACACACACACACACACACACACACACACAAAACGCATGTGCATGTACACAATGCACATGTGCATGCTGGTGTACATGCGTGCGCACACAGAATCTCTGTCCCTCACACATATGCTCACACATACTGCTTCTCTCACACACAAGCACACACACACACACACAGACACATACGCGTATCACACAACAAACACGCACATACATTGCCACACACACACACAACATACACACGTACATGCTCATGTAGTGTCTCACACACACATACATATACACTAGTGTTCATTTCGTTAACTTTTTTTCCATGACTAAGACGAGACGATGACGAGACGGCACCGACGTCATTAACACTAACTGTAACGATTATCAACATGCAATATCGTTGACGAAAAAAGACGAGACGAAAATGTAGTTTACAAAATAAAAACTTTGCCAAGACTTTTTTTCCCCGCAATGCAGCAGTTCTGTTTCCTGTGCTGCGCGCGCAGATTCGTGTCTGTCTGTGCTGTAGTAAACTTGGATTACACTGGCAGCAACACACAATGAACAGTCAGATCTATTTATTTGTATTTATTTAAATTTTGTTTTAAATGCAAGCAGATTGCAATTGGTGTGTGTGTACACGACTAGAGCAGTGATTTTCAACCACTGTGCCGCGGCACACTAGTGCACCGTGAGAGATCGTCAGGTGTGCTGTGGGAAATTATCCAATTTAACTTTATTGGTCCAGAAATTATTGTAGTTACTGAAAATAATTTGCCATGGTTGAGCGTCTGTGACCCGGGTGGTATTTTGTCGTAATTTTTTTGCGGGTTCGGTTCTGGGGAAACAAAGAAGATGCGGGTCGGGTCGTGCGTTTTATATCATAGTTATTATAGGATATGCGGGTTCGGGTCGGGCTATGGGTCTTGTGCCGTCGGCTCGAGTTATATGTGCGGATGGCGGGTTCTGCACGTCGCGGGTGTGGGGGGGCGGGAGAGGGTCTTGAACATCAGACCCGTGCAGGAATGAATGTTCAGTTAAATGTTTGTTACAATAAAAAAGCTGACACCATATAATTGCTGACACGGAATGAGACATTTTGAATGTTGGAATTTTTTTATATTTACAATATAATAAGCCGTTACTTTATTTTTTGGACAGCCCTTCTGTCTGCGTGTTGTGTGTGTGTGTGTGTGTGTGTGTGTGCGTGTGATGACGTCATCGACGACTTGTTCACTTTTTTTCGACTTCATTGATTGAAAGGTCGACTTGAACAAATCAGTAGTCTGCAGCCCTAGTAGGTAGAGCAATAATGACCTTGTTAATTTAAGACAATAGAATTAGTGATGCCTGTGAGAGGTGTCGCTATTAGGCTATAATGTGTCATTTTGTTACATTTTTGATTGGTGGTGTGCTGCAGGATTTTTTATAATGTAAAACATGTGCCTTGGCTCAAAAAAGGTTGAAAAACTCTGCAGTACAGTATCCTGTGTTGTTGAGAACAACACGCCATGTTGAGAAGTTCATCACGAAAATCCCAACATTATTTTAATCAGTCAGTGGTTCAAAATAAATATGCAAAGCAGAACAGAACATGTTCCGTGTCTGGATATATTCCTTAAGTTGATACCATCAGACCACTAGACCAGACACTTTCTGCAAAGCTGCAAAGCTTCATTCAACCTGTTTTTCATCAGATAAGGATAAGATAAAATCCTATGAAATAAGTTTGACTAAAATGACAAAAAATTATTGATTTTTGGCTAGACTAGATTGACTGAAATGTTCAATATAATCTGATGACTAAAAAAGACAAAAATGTCAACAGTTTTCATTGACTAAATCTAGACTAAAATAGTTACTGTTTCTTTTGACTAAGATAAGACTAAAATGCTCAGACTTTTAGTCAGACTAAAACTTGACTAAAAAAAAACAGGATGAGATAAGATAAGATAAACTTTATTGTCCCAAAGAGGGAAATTTGTCTTGGGCAGTAGTACACAGCTGCATCATAGAGTACAATTTGACATACAAACACAGTACACAGAACACAATACAGACACAATACACAGTACACAAAAATACAGTACAGGGATAATATGGTCTCTCTCCGAGCGAAGGTTGAGACAGTAGACAGTCGTATTGCACATCCCTATTTAGCAAGTTCAATTACTCCATGCTATTTCAGAGAATAAACTAAATAAATAAAATGTCTTCTAAAGAGATGACATCGCACAGTTTTTCACATTTCACAAGAGGACAGAGCTGACTAAATATGATAAAAACTAACAAGGACATTTGACACAGGACTAAGACTAAGACTAAATGTAAAAATAGCTGTCAAAATTAACACTAATACACACACACACACATGAAATGTCTCACACACGTACATTATACTCTCACACATGCACAAACTCTCTCTCCCCACACACACTTTCTGTCACAAAGACACACACACACACACTTCATCTACATAAGCTCACCTCACCTACATATAGATGTATACACACACTCACACACACACACACACACACACACATACAGACTCTCTCTCCCACATACACACTTTGTCTCTCACACAGACACACACACTTCACATCTTCATACAAGTGCAAGAGGTAGGGCAAACACCCCCCCGCCCCCCCCCCCCCAGTGGTCCGGGGGTCCTATTCAGGTTCAAGAACAGGCACACATGGCCCCGTCTTTGTGCACCTCAGTAATTGATAGTCTACAGAAGGGGGAGGTGGTGGTGGGGGGACGGTTAGGGCCGCCATGTTGTTTTGTTGACGTGTCACTCGCAGGCTCGTCGCGCTGAAAGACCCCGAGGTTCTGTAGATGATCGCAGTCTTTTGTGTGTCTATCTCTTACTCTCTCTCTCTCTCACTCTCTCTCACTGCCTCTCTCTTTCTCCCTCCCTCACCTTCCTCTGAGGAAGAGGAGGAAGGAGTCCTGGCAGCTGTCAGGTAAAAAAAAACAATCACAATCAGCCGAGTGCATTGTAAATTAATTTGTCTTATCTATAAGTAATTATTATTTTTTCCCCTTTCTGTTTCACTCCAGCGCGCCACCCCCCACCCACCCCACCTCGAGCTCGCCCACCTCCCCTGTCATAATTGTCGTACCCAGCTAATCGAAAAATCCATAACTCATCTAGAAAAACAAAAACAACAAACACACAAGGAAACAAATCCCCCCTCCACCCCCCCCACCACCCCATTCTCTAAAACCATCAGCGGAAGCACTTAATAGAAACATGATTAAAACCGTACATTTATTATGCAAATCTTTGATGAAGTTAGTTTGTGTCAACTGTTGTGCGTTCTGTCTGAATGTCACAACCGGCGATTTGATCATCTGTCAAAACGGGATGGCTTATATATTCAGCAGATGAAAACAGACCAATTCTTTATCTTTTAATTGCTCTTTTTTAATGTTTTGGACTTTTATTATCATACAATGTGCAAATGTTGGTTGTGCGCGAGTGTGTGCTTGTGTGTGCATGTGTGTGTGTGTGTGTGTGTGTGTGTGTGTGCGTGTGTGTGTGTGTGTATCTGTATGCATGTACGTGTGAGTGGGCACATATTATAAATAATTACAGTGATATTACGGTGCCACGGGTTGCCAGTTATGAAACAATACTATGATGTTGTCACAGTACTATAATAGTGGCTTCAATGTTCTTGAGAATAAGAAAGTCACTCAAAGCCTCTGGACACCCTCACAGGACAGCCATCGCTTCTTTAAGAGGTAGAAGAGGTGTTTTTTTTTCTCTTTTTGATGTCTTTCCTTTCGCATTACAGTCTTTTTTCTCTTCTTCCTCTTCTTCACCCCCTCTTAATCCAGACCAGATTAAACACACTCCTCCTGTTCAGATAGCAAGCTCTGCGATATAAGGCGGCTAAGCTCTGGTTCCTTAACCCCCCCCGAGAATCCTATTAGGATCACCTTCAGTTTAGCGTGCGTATTGTAGCAAAATGCTAAATTTGCAGCTTCACCGGCACACTTTTAATTGCCCGCTACACCCATCCATCCACCCACCCGCCCGCCCGGCCGCCCGCCCACCCGCCCCTACACCCGCTAGACAGATTCTGCACTGTATGCAAAATCACGCGGGTAAATTTAGGAACGTCTGTCAAGGAGAACCTCCAAAAAACCATCCCTGGGTCTCTCTAGGGGGTTCCCTCGGGAGGGTGGGAGGGGTTTGGGTGTGTGCGCCACGGGTGGGGGGCACAAGGGTTCGGGGGCGCGGGGGGGGGAGGGGGGGATGGTGAGGGGGTCGGGGGTCTCACGAGAGGTGTCGGAGCGCGGGCGGATTTGACTGATTAGGTAATATTCCCGCGCGTGTTCTTCCTTGTAAGCAACATTCGGGGAGCTCATTTCCAGGCATGCCATTCCCTTCCCTCTCCTCTCTACCGCCCGCCCCCCCCCCCCACCGCCCTCGTCACTCGTCCTCTCGGCGCCTGGCGAACTTTCATCTCTTAACATGGCGGCTGTGCGCTTAAAGAGCCGTCTGCCTGCCTGCCTGCCTTGATGGCAGCGGTGGCAGCTATCAGCTTTCCATCGCAAAGCCACTTACCCGAGAGAGCAGACGATTAAATTGCCCATTCCTCCACCGCCATAGCAACCGCTGGGGACGTGTGTGTGTGTCCCTGTGTGTGTGTGTGTGTGTGTGTGTGTGTGTGTGTGTGTCCCTGTGTGTGTGAGAAAGGGGGGTGTGAGTCCGGCTGTCATTCATCATCATCATAACCTCCTGTCCCACAGAAATGACCTCATAAATGCATCCGGGCTCATCGGCTAATGAAAGGTTGCTAACCTGTTGTCGACGGCAACAGCGTCGGTCCCGCCAGGACTCCGGAGGTGCATTCACCGGTTGGGAATCCGCGGCGGTGGTGGGTCACCGTGGGGCGTCGCTCGGTCCCGCCGCCAAATTTTAAACGCACACCAAATCACGTCGGTTACCTCATGCGGTGCGTCAAAGGGTCAAAGTTGAAATAACTTCGGCGTCGAAGCGAGCGTCCACCACGGCAACGCGTCGCCAGGTCTGGCGTCGGCCCTGAAATGTCAGCGCCGCTCTCCCCCGTCGGGAACAGTTGAGTGGGTGGCGTCTCGAGTGAACGCACGTTAAGCATCGTTTCTCGTCAACGTTACCTGTTGTTGGTTTCGATAAAGCATTGACACTCGGTGTTAATAAGACATGACCAGGTAAAAGTCAACGTGGCGTAATTGCACACATGACCTCTCATAATCACGTAATGGACGTCTGAAAGCGCTTGTTGTTGTGTCGGGGGCCGCTCTGCGCTCCGTGACCAGTGGTACAAACAACATTTTACTGGAACCCAAGCAGCCGGGAGAGCTGGCGCTGACGAGCCAGCTAATGCGTTCCCCGGAAACAACAAATGACCACTTCATGGTACATTAAAGAGCAACGGCAGCGCAGCACTCAAAAGCCTTTGAGGACATCTGACAGCCTTTTGATATCGCGTTTTACCTTCTTTTTTTTCTCCCCCCCCCCCTCTCTCTCTCTCTCTCTCTCTCTCCCCTGACTCCTCAGATAAATATGGATTGAAAGATTAAACATGGAGCCTCATTTAAAGCCTCTACGCCCACCACCACCACCACCACCAGCACCAACACACACACACACACACACACACAGCGTTGCTAGCTAGACCGTGCGACGCGTTGTTAAGGTAGAATTATACACTCGTGTTCAACGAACGGCAAATATATAATCAAATCCCTCCGGAAAACCACTCTGAAATATAACTGATTTCTGCGGGCTGCGGTGAATGTAACGTAAGTGATTTTTTTTTGGAGATTTATGAACCAACAATTGAACAATAATCATATTCGTAGATTAGCTTCTCCGAGCGCTGTAGCGTCGAGGTACGGGAACTGTTCTGGAGATATTATGTAAAGCGCCCGCTCGTGGACGGGGATAATGAACACAAAGCTGCGCAGGTGTGGAGGTGTTTTGTCTTTATTTTTTTTCATATTTTAATTTATTTCATTCATTATTTCATTCATAATTTTGGGGGAATATTTATATTTCCTTGAAAGATTCTCTCATGTCCATTTCCCTGAGTGTGTGTGTGTGTGTGTGTGTGTGTGTGTGTGGTGATGAACACTCTTACAGTCTTATCCTGTCCACCTATCTGGATCAGGCTTGTATTTTGTACCGCTGTTGTTTCGGTCTGTAATTTGTGGATTTCATGGAGAGGTTTGCCTCTCTCTCCCGTCCCGTTTTTTTTTTTTTTCCGACCACTTGTTTCAAAGCGCGCCGGCGCCGGCGTTAAACAGAGCAGCGGTCAGCCGCCTGTGTTCGAGATAAACGTGATCAAAGGGCATAGCAGAGAAAACGTGTAAGGCTCTCCGCTTTTTTTCTCTCCCTCGCTCTCTTTTTTCTTTCTTTCTCTTTTTTTTATCGTCTTGAAGGAGAGTTTAAAGAAACGTGTAGCCGGTTTCCAGGGGATACGAACGAAAAGCTTTCGGAAATGCAGGGAGGAATTGAGGTGGGGGTGGCGGTGGGGGGGGCAGCTTCTGAGAGAATTTTCTTTGCTGGCTTTGAGGGGCGGGGGGGCGGGGGGAGGGTGGTTAGGAGGTGGGGGCCGGGGGTGGGGGTGGGGGGGGGATCACCAGGGTTCGTCTCCACACACACAAAGGAAAGGGTGGGGGGAGGGGGGGGGGGGGGGGGGCGGGGGAGGGATGTGGCAATATTCAGTTAGGCTGCTCCCCCAGCCCCCCTTTAATAAATGTTGTTTATTAATAAAAGAGACAGCAACACAGTCGCGCCCCTAGTCAACCTTAACCCCCCACTGGCTCCCCTAAAATTGCGTGAGAGAAAGAGAGAAGAAGAAGAAGAAGAAGAAGAAGAAGACTTCAACCAGTCTAGTTCACCCTCAAAGGGCTGCAAGTTAGGCTACTTTAGTTTAGTTTTTGTTGTTGAGTCGGTATTGTCTGAAGACATTGTGCAATAGTCAATATTTATAAAAAAAAATTCTGGAATTTAGGCAAATGTTTTGAGCAAAATATTGAAATGTCACTTGTCCAGTACAAATTATCCCCCCCCCCCCCCACCCCCCTCCATTGTTCTATATTTTAACAACACATTGTTCGGCACTTTGGGCTGTCCACATACGTATCGCACGTCGTTTCCGTGCTTCCGCGACATCCCCGCCTAAACTTTAAGTAGAGCACGACGACACTCATAAAGCTAAACCCACAGGAGCTTTTCAGCTAATCTCGTTCCCTAATTAACGGAAATCGTCTCGTTGCCGTGGCGGCGGGGGAAAGGAGCGGAGCCTCGTTACCAAACAAAGTGATGTGGTGTGAAGAACGCAGGGCAGACAGGCAGACGGGGAGCGAGGGGGCTTACTTCTTTCTATAGGTCGTCCCTGGCTGTCCAGCTCCATGTCTGACTTACAACACCCAACACTGGAGCAGGAGACCGGGCTGCCTGTTGACCCTCTGGTACACACAGGATTAGAGACAGAGAGAGACAGAGAGAGAGACAGAGAGGGTGTCTTGTCAGAACACACGCCAGCCACACGCTTGCTCTTGGCTTTGGGATTTCGTTGCACGTCGAGCGCGTTAGACGAGGATCTCGGCGTGTTGCACGTGTACCCGCCAGCACCAGATAGGTTTTGGACCAGCATGGTGACGTGCGCTCCAATAGTACTTAATAAGACTACGAGTCTGTGTAAGACTGTGTACAACTCTGTAGTCTGTAAAACACTGCGTCACAAATGAACAGATTGAAAACAGCCAAAGTGTTTACAGTGACCTTTGCGAAAAACGTTGCACCTCAGTCTGAAAGAAAGAAAAAAATATGATCATAAATCATCGCTCATCAATATCTATATTTTTGCTTGCATCACAGTTCAACCACTCTGCAACACACACACACACACACGCGCGCGCGCGTGCCGCAATCAAAGACAGGAAGTAGCCATGCGCCCGCGCCATCGTCGGTATGCTGCTAATTCTTAGCCGGCTGCCCTCATTAAATCCGACAAGTCATGCAGCGATTAGAAATCGGAATGCTGCAACCACAGTGCAGGCATTAGGATCAGTGGCTGCCTTAACTCCCAGTGACAAGCTAAGCCTGGCCAACACCTCCTCCCCGGCCGGCGGGGAAGCTTCAGCCTGGCTGCGCCCGGCCCATCCAAAGCGACAGCTCCAGAGAGGGTACCAGAGAGAGAGGAGAGAGAGAGAGAGAGAGAGAGAGTGGAGAGGAGGGGAGAGGAGAGGAGAGGAGAGGAGGGGAGAGGAGAGGAGAGGAGGGGACAGGGCAGGCATGTCCAGGCTGCAAGCTCCCCCCCACCCCACCCTCTGGGGGGTTGGTGGTGGGGGAGGAGGAGGGGGGGGTGGGTGGTCGCTGCATTCATCCATTCACTTATTGCCTCTATTATGATCCAGGATGAATCAGTTAGAACGCAAAAGGTTAAAAAGATATATAATCTTTATATCTTTACATCTTGGTGGTTTATTAGTTACAATCGCGAGGTAGCCGCGCCGCCTGCTCCAATGCAGTAACTGCAGCTCTGAACGGAAAATATGATTGCCATATGCTGTTTTCCCCAATCTGCTCCATAACAAATATTCAGGTCGACAGTTGCGAACACACCGAGCCAGGTTTCTAGGGGGGGGTGGGGGGGGCGGGGTGCGGGGGGGGGTGGGGAGGGGGATTATATCTTCCACAGTGCGAGCGTAAGCTAGAAAACATGGCAGCGAGAAACGGAAAGAGCTGTTTGCATGAACGACGTCCAAGTCTGCGGACCCTAATTAATCAGGGAGGGAACTTTTAAAAGTCAGACCATATGCTGAAGTTCATCGCATTAACTGGGCGGCTGTTATGTAGTACAGGCTGGCGTGTACGTACGTACATATGTACATACTGTTCACAACAACAACAACAACAACAACATCACAAACAAAATATATTTTTTGTACTCTTTGGGTTATTTATTTTTTTTAAAGGACATGATGAAATTCTGTGAAACGCTGTCTTTGGGAAAGGTATGAATTCATGGTGGTGGGCGGGGCTTTGAGGACGGAGCCCAGTAGAGGTGCGGCTAGTTTGGTGGGCAGAGGTAACACGCTCGCTTGGAGAGCGGCCAATGGAAAACCGTGTCTCCGCCCATATGGTGGAAATGGCAGGAAGTGACAGGGTGAAGGCCCGACATATGCCTGCCCTGCGCTGGCCTGTCACCAGACCGTGTCCCCTATCTTCTGGGAGCCCACACACACACACACGCGCACACACACATGCACACACATGCACACACACATGCACACACATGCACACACGCCCACACGCACACGCGCACACACACCCGCACACACATATTAAACACACACCCACAAACCAGAAACAAAGAGCCATTACAATTAACCTTGTCATTTTTTTTTTTAAAGGGAAATGAGTGATGTTTTCACGTTGGTTTGTAAACAGAAAACCATGGATTAATTGAGCCGTCTCTTTTTTATGACATTTTCCATCGTCAAACCATCATCAAGAAACATTTCACTTTGTTTTTGTGGCGGCTAATATCGTTGTTCGTAAACCAAACCGGCGGGGCGATGTCTCCGTGGTGTCACGTTGCACTGGGCTACAGTTCAACGCCCGCTAGCTCTACCCACCATCAGCACAATGTCTTCACATCCTATTTTTTTTTTATTGCAGCTCTTACCGCAGTGGGTTTAAACTCTTCCAGAACGCTCCTACCTGCCAGCCAAGCGGTTGAATCGATCAAACCTTTCATATAAAACAGCCGGAGCCATGTCAGTTGAATTCCCCTCTCAAAGAGCCTTACGTGTTGTTGCTTCAGTTTGGTGCTTTATGGGCGTACGCTCCCGAGTTTATCGCATTGCCACTTTTTTTTTTCGACGCTCTTAAACCTCGGTCCCCGTTCGGTGTGTCCGGAGGGGGATGGCGCACTAAATAAACTGTTCAAACCATCAGCACGGTTCGTTTCACCTTTCCAGTGAGCACAGTTGATCATTAAACACACAAGACGTTACGGGACGGTTTAAGAGTCATAACAACGCACGCAAAATAATTTCCATTCGCAAATTTGAACACCAGATCAAAGATGTCCAGTGGCCAAAATAATATAACGGGAAGCCATTTTGGATCCAACTATGATTGAATTGAAATAAAAAAATGAATGGAACATAAAGGTGCCTGGCCTGCGTCGTCAAGCCGTTAGGACTCTACGGGAGAATAACTGGTCATCTTGCTGGGATGGACCACTAACGGTGCCCATCTGTTTCTCCAGTCAAGTCACGTTGAGGGAAAGGCACCACTCAGCCCCGGGCCCAATCCCCGGGCCCAATCCCCAGGCCCAATCCCCGGGCCCACCGCAAAAACCCTGACACCGTTCAACAAAGTTATTCGGAAAATGCGCGTTGCTAGAAGCCGACAAGGAGCGCTTTCTCTTCACTTTGGCTAATTTATGAATCCGAGCGCGTGCCGTATTATTTTAGCTGCGTCTCTAAAACGAGCGCAGAAGGAGAGTACCTCCATTTTTCTTTTTCTTTTTTCACTGTACCCATGTGTCAGCATTTTTAATTATCTGTTGGTGTGGCTTAAGATATCATTAAACTTGAGTGTATCATTTGGACGCTTGAAAGACAGCTTAGTGTCACTCAGTCCTCCCGTGATTGATGCAATAAATCTCGTGCTTTTTAATCCCTGTGATTTTAAATTCATTTCCCCCCACCTCAACCCCCAAACACCCCCCCCCCCCCTCTTATATATAATTGCAGAAGACATTCCCCATGAAAGGGCCCAACGTGTGTATGTCATGGAGTTTCAAGAGTCAGAAAAGCTCTCATTTTTTTTTTACACGTGTCTGACAAGATGAAGACCGCAAAGGAAATCCAAGAAAGCCAAAGAAAAAAAGCCAGCGGAGGAGGAGGAGGAGGAGGAGAAGGAGGAAACCGAAAACGTCTACTTGTTAAGAAGAAGTGTTCCTCTGGAAAACACATCAGTTGTGGTTCTCCAAGGAACCAACCCCCCCCCCCACCCACCCACCCATCCACCCACCCAAACCGGCCCTAGTTGTGGTGAGCTTCCGTTATCAGGAACCTAAGGCGAGGGGCTGGAAAAGGGGGAAAGGGGGGTCGGCGGGGGGGGGGGGGGGGGGTGGAGGGATGCAGGGAGGGCTACGTTTCTACGAAGGGGCAAAGATAGCAATTAAAAGAATGAGACCTGAATCCCCAACGTCTGTCCAGACATATTAAGAACTTTCCCCAGGTTTGCTCTCCACAAGCGTACGGAATACGATTAAAGGATTGTAGCCAGTCAGCCAAGATCGGCGTGCGAGCACAAAACGGAGGGCCGGTGCGCTTGTTTGAGGGGGCCGGATGTTATTGACGCTACGCCATTTTTAAATCACCAACCTGGGCTTATAGCTCTCATTACACTCACAATTCGTTGGCCCTCTTTCTCCTATCGGTTCAGGGTCAAACGTATTTTGAGATATATATATATATATTGTGTGTGTATGATGGTAGTTGTAGGATTATTGGTGTTAACCAGGCAGCTATAAGCCTGACCTATGTGTGTTTTTGGTTTTGGCTGACCTTGTTATGTTCAGAGGAGGGGTTTCTGTTGGCAAAGTGGAAGAGGCTCTCGGTTCATCCATGTCAATTCTTCACGGGCGTGTCCACGATTAATATCACCGAATGCCAAAAAGGTGACATGCTTTAATACTGTGATGCCCGGTGCAGTAGCATGTGTCTTGCATGTTTAAACGAACACACACGCACACACTCACACACGCACACACACACACACACACACACACACAGTTAAAGGTCTTTAGACTACGCCGTGTGCCATAAACTATGCTCTTTTTCTAAATGGAAAAGTGCCCCCTGCTGTGTGTTTGCATTTTGAAATAGGCCCCATATACCTCAGAGTATTCCTCTCAAACTCTAAAAGTAGATAAATGCCACGCAAAACAAACAACGCTGAATCCAGTGGCCCAGAAATGCAATAACATGTTTGTTTGTTTTTTTTCTTTATAACATTAATGAACTGCATTTGTAACAGTTTGGTCTAATCTGTGCAAATTGAAATATGAAGCGTGCATGAACGCCAAAACACCAGTACAACGACAATTTCATTACCATAAGTAGAACTGTGCATCATAAAAATCATATAAAAAATTGCTCCCCAAATTGCCATGTTGGTTTCTTTATGAGGTAATTTCTACCATACATACAGTAATAGAATATTTTCTTTACCCTCCAGTGCATATTAAACTCTCTTATCCCTCCCTATAAACTCCAAGACTATAAATGTAATGGCTAACTAAGGAAAGTTTTCTTGCTTCGGAAAATGTATTTACAATACTCAATTGATTGTTTTTTCTCCGTACTGCGTGAGATGCCTTATAAGGTAACCATAGCAAATACCCACAAAGATGATTCGTCATACTATGACCCAAAATATAAATCTGCTGTTTCATTGCAACACTTAAGAGTGTGGTTAGAATGAAGAGGACTTAAGGGGGAGTTTAAAGGGGCACATTTAGTATGTGTGAGCAGACCTGGCTTAAAGGATAGCTACAGATGGATGGTGGTGAGGAATCTATGGGCTGGTGGGTGGGGGTGGGGGGGGGCGGGTGAAAACGCCAATAAGTAGCTGATAAATGATTTAAACGTGATTAGGAAATATTGCTATCGTTCACGGGGCTGTCAGTGAGCGGAATAGAGGCATCAGCACTTTGGGCGACTTTACCGGGCTTCTCTCATAATTGCGCTCCGGCCCGTGGAGCCGTGCCCCAGAGCTCACCATTAATCAGGCGAGGGCGGCGCGGAGGGCCAGGTGACAGCGCCGGACAGCAGCGTTCGATGGGGGAAAGTGCTTTTCAGGTAGCCAGGCAAAGCCCCCTTAAAGCCATTTATCCCCCGGATCAAAGTACTTCACGGTTTTCTGCCTTTTGGTGGGTTTGGTTTTTTTCTTATTTTTTTTTGACAGCTTCTTTTTTTTTTTTTTTTACAAATCTCTCACTACAACCGTGTTAATTTCATAGGCTTGTTCATGTTTTTTGGTTGTTTTAGTTTTTTGCTTTGTTAACAACACTGCTCTGTACTTTTAAAATTTTGTGCAATCAAATTTCATTTCATGAGTTTTTTTTAAGTTGTAGTCATTTCGTCGTCTCTTGAGTCGCTCCTGAGTTCAGAAATATAAACCCTTGGTCGTCCCAGCTAACCCAGAGCCAGCCCAGCATGTACGACGCAGAGCCTCTGCTGTTTCGTATTTAGCGACAATATATCTGCATCTGCCACCCAGTATGCCGCAGACTTCCGCCTGGCAAAACATCCAATTAAACATTCCGCTTTAAACCGCCGGGAGAATCCCCACCCAGAACCCAGAATGTATCTCCCGATGGAGGAGGAGGAGGAGGAGGAGGAGGAGGAGGAGGAGTCTCCATCAGCCTCCACCTTTTTTAAAAAAAAAAACGGAAAAACTTGGAAGAGGGATGTGGAAGAAACGGACGCAGGCAGGTTAGGGACCCGACGGAGGCTGTCTGTCAAACGCACGGTAATCCCAGTCCATTCATCACTGAATAAGAACCCGAGTTAAAAATCAATGTCTTGGTGAAATGCCAATGCCCTTTATTGTCCAAGGAGGTGTTCATTAATTTACGTCGTTTAATTGGGTTTAGGCAGGTGTGCGGTGGGCACCTCCGCCAGGGTGGTCAATGGGAGGAAAAGGGGAGAAAGAAATAGCATCCGTTTTCACCAGGTTCCCTCTCTCTCTCTCTCTCTCGCGCTCTCTCTCGCTCTCTTTCTATTAGGGAGCAGCATGTCCCCTGTCTCCTGGAATTGGAGTTCTCTTTATTGATTAATGACCCTCATTTATTACAGGGAAGAGGGCTGTAAGTAGTACTAAATGTACTATTAATCAACTTTCACCATCAAGTTATGAGCATCTAACGTGCGTGGCGGGGGAAATGCCACGCAGGAGGAAAAAAAAGGGAGGGGGGCGAGGAGAAGCAAGCAAGCAAGCAAGTGCTTGTCGTTCGTTCCCCACGGCTCTTCCTGCTAAGAAGCTGCTGCCTTTAGATAGGGAGTCAAGTCTTTTTTTTTTTTTTCTTCGCCCTCCTTCCCTCCATTTGCTGTAATACTCCTCCTCCTCCTCCTCCTCCTCCTCCTCCTCCCCCCCCCCGGTTGACAAATGCATCTCGGGGAACACGCGAGCAGCATAATTCCCGTTGATGGAGTGACCGACCGCCATGTTCTCTTCACCACGACTCACACACTCTCGAGAGCGAGGCCACCATAATGAAATACCCATCCACATCAACGCTGGGAGAGGGAAAAAAGCCATTCATCTATCCGTTTTTCCCAGAGAACGCCCACGGCTCCAAATACATCACGGTTAAATCAACAGTATTATATTAAGCTAAAAATGGATGAGAGGTTAAAGAACTTAAGGCGCCGCCACGATAAATTCCAGCCCTCGCACTATTGTTCCCGACATAACCCCCAAGACATTTGGTGGTTATGACAGACACTTTAAATCCAGCTTGATAGAAAAACTGCAATTGATCACAATTTCTGCGCCCGCGATGGGCCCACCCGACGTCAAGCCCGGTGCTTAGCGGTGCCACCATATTTGAGACCCTTCAAACCTGTGCTTTCACCCTTTTAATTCCTTGGTGGCTTTCACAGTGTGCTAATAATGTGGTTATAATTCACACTTTAACTTCCTGAGGTCAATTAAAAAAAAAAAAGGTGCTATTACTGAAGTACTGAGCTAGTACTGAGCTGGTAAGCTTATAAAACCGCATGTCAGAACAACTACATAGTGTGGCTGTATTTGGGGGAGGGGTATGGTATGTTTCGGGGGTTGGTGTAAATATATACACACACGTATATCAATCATACAGGTCATATATTATATTATATTGTAAGGCATTAACGGCGTTAACTCATTGATGTTACAGTGAATCTCCTGTTGTGTGAAAATGTGCACAATCTAGAGTGTAAACACTGCCTGTACTTGCAATGTATATTCCAGTCACATAAGTCATTTAGGAGGAAGGTGAAAGGCTGATAATTATACATGGTGACACTGAGGGAGAGTAAATATAGTTGGGTGTGAAACTGTCTATATACTCTATTTGGTTATAATGTTATTCTCACATTAAACTGCTGTATGAGATGGTAGCGTCATATCTGGACTAGGGGTCGACCAGGGTCGACAAATTATGATAATCGGATCCGATATTCATAATTTGTCTGATTATCGGAGTCGTTATTTTGTATGATCTGATTGCCGATTAAATGAAAAAAGAAATGAATGCGCTCCTTGCGGCAAAATGTACGACTTGCAGGCGGCTCTCTCTGGCTCAATGTCCCGCCGGCAGCATTATTACATCACGGGTACAAAATAGCCAATCTGTACTCCGTATTTGGCTGCATGGTTTTTTGTGGACGCTGAGGAAGGCTTGTCAGCCGAAACGTCCGCGCCAAAATAAAGAAAGATAAATAAAACAAAACTAAATTGAGTGCGGACTACTTTGCTTTCTTCCCGTCACCTCCGTTGTGAATGAAATTCCGTTTCCTTTTTTGCCCTTCTTTAGAACTAAACAGGATTTTTACAGGAAGAAAACCTTTAGGGAGCCTATTTAGTTAATTATTTTGATCTATTTTAAAATTTCAGTTCAGTTTATAAGAAATGTGCTAGGAGTTCCCTGCACTTTATTTTTCAAAATATAATGTTGAAATGCTCTGTTTTCCAGCATTTAATTAAACATTAAAGGCATTTAAAGGATGTTTTGTGTTGGAGTTTGTGTTACTGTGAATAATTTTGACACTAACATTTTCATTTTTACTGCAAATGCATATCGGCTATCGGTCCCCTTGATTACTAATAATCGGTATCGGCCCAGAAAAAACCATATCGGTCGACCCATAATCTGGACATTGTTTACGTGCCATCAAGATTCAACATTCAAGATCGAGGTTCAACACATGTTTTGCATGTGCTCCCGCTGGACTCCAAATCAATTGTCTCCAGCAGGAGTGTGAATATAGACGCAGACACGCGCCCGCTGGACCCCCAGCACCAAAGGTCGCGCTCCTGCATGTCGGGGACTGACTTCCCACTACCGATTCCCATCTGAGGAGGTGAAAGGTAAACACCGGCAGACATTTTGAAACCCCGCTGATGTTCTAGTTAGAATCCAACCCCCCTTCCCTCCCTGGGGACAAGCCCACAGAACAGGGTCACGTGTGAACAAGCAGAAAATCGCATGGGATAGGGTCTCCCCCACACCCCACCCCCCAGCCTCGGAAAATCACACCTTCCAGCACCAGTAGACCCACCGCAACCAAGCGGCTGTCGACCACTTACCAGAGGTCGGTCGGCAATGACACCTTCCCTCCAACGATAACATTGTATTATTACCTTCCAAGCATTTCTCTAAAGGTTATCTTATCTTTTTTCATGATCTTATATTCAATGCGATGCTCTCCATTGTCGGGGCACCCAGCAAATTTTTTTCTTTACGTTTTATTTTTTGGTGCGAGGGGCCCCTGTTCAGGGGGGTGAGGTGGGGGGGGGGGCGGGGTCCACGCATGGCTGAGCCCAGGAGGAAGAGGAGGTGTGGGGAGGAGGACATCTTTGTCTCCTGGTGATGATCGGGGACAATCCGGCGGTTTGTCAAGACGTGGCAGCAGATCGGGCTCCGGCCAGCAGCACCTTGTTAGATTGAGGTGCTCAATCAGGGGAGCGGCCTGGCTGAGTGGCCCCAGCCAGGCTGAGAGTGGTGATTACCGGGGCCACGTCTGTCCAGAACCGGGGGGAAGGCGCTCCACCTCTCCACGGGGGGCCCTCTGACATTCAAGCCTGCATTTTCTGAATCAGTCTTGAGTGATTAGGGCAGCGACAGCCAAAAGGACGGATCAAACAATTATTCCTCTCTCTCTCTCTCTCTCTCTCTCTCTCTCTCTCTCACTCTCTTTCTGTCTTTCTTTCTTGCTTCTCTCCTCTCTCTCTCTCTCTCTCTCTCTCTCTCTCTCTCTCTCTCCTTTTGACAGATGGCAGAGCAGGAAACAGCACTGCTCAGGAAAAATCCTACCAATCTTAATTTTAGTCATTAATACACCATTTTTTAACCCTCCTCCCCCTCTTCATTTTTGTTCATTTGTGTTATTTCTTCTTCTGTTATGTCTTAATGGTGACCTGTAAAGTTACCTCTGAACAAAATGTACTGTGCTGAACTCTGTGACATGAAGTACTGCAGTTCAGTTTCATTTCAACACAGAGAGCGAAAAAAGCAACCTTCAGGTTCAACGACATCGCTCGGCGATTCGTTAAACGGCGGTAAATCCACAAATCCAGAGTTTTACAATGAACCCTTCTTCTTATTCAAAATTCAGGGAGGAACACGGTGCTAATCCCTGCGTACACGTGCTCAACACGCTGATTCCAAGGTCGACGTTCCGTCAGCGTACATTAAAAGCAGGAATGTGCTTCAGCACCTCCTGTGCTTTAACGCAGCTGAGCTCCCCGACAATTAAAAGTCAAACGGTAAGCGGAAGAAAACAGAAAAACCGCAAAATCAACAACAATCCGACATTCTGAGGTTAGGAAGCCCTACCTAAAGTGCGGAACTAGCCACTAATCTTCCTGTAATCCAAATCAAGACTGCGACTACTGCGCTTTACTGCAGCTCAATCTTCCTGTTTTTTGCCACGTTGTCGCTAATGCTAACACCGCCGCAATCTCGAGACTACACAGCAGTTAGCGCTGTAGCCCACGGTGTACTCAGTGTGTGTGTGAGTGGACAACAGCTAGTGTTAGCCACGGTGTACTCAGTGTGTGTGTGAGTGGACAACAGCTAACTAGCGTAAGCCACGGTGTACTCAGTGTGTGTGTGAGTGGACAACAGCTAGTGTTAGCCACGGTGTACTCAGTGTGTGTGTGAGTGGACAACAGCTAGTGTTAGCCACGGTGTACTCAGTGTGTGTGTGAGTGGACAACAGCTAGCGTTAGCCACGGTGTACTCAGTGTGTGTGTGAGTGGACAACAGTAGTAAGAACCAGTGGCGTCGTTGTAATACTTTTATTTTGTAAGAAAAGCAAAAAGCCCCGGATGTATTCATCTGTCATTCCGATCATAATATGACGTCGTTGAAGTCAAAAACACACCTTCTTGGGGCCGTCTGTGGGTCATTCAAGCAGCAGATCTATTAATCTGCTGCTAATTAATCGATATGAATTAGCAACAACTGAATATTTTGAACATCTTTTTTTCATTGACCTCGGGAAGTTAATTTGTGTGTGTGTGTGTGTGTGGTGTGTATGAGAGAGAGAGAGAGAGAGAGAGAGAGAGAGCGGGAGTAGCCATGATGTACAGTTAGTGTGTGTGTGTGTGAAGGAGTCACCACGGTGTACAGTGTGTGACGGAGCACAAGAGGGCAGTGTGAAATGCTGGTGACATATGTCCATCCAGCTGAACCTGGGGCCCGTAGCTCCCTCCCCCCTGCCCTCTCCCGCCGCCTCTCGGCTCTCTCAACGGACACCTCTCCTTTTTTTGTCCCTCTCTCTCCATTTCACCTCTGTTACTGCCTCTCCTCACCTCTCTACCCCCGACTCTCTCCTCTCCCTCTCTCTTCTCTCATCTCTCCTCTCTCTCACCTCTGTTAATTACTAGCTCTCTTCAACTCTCTAACCCCCGATCTCTCTCCTCTCCCCCCCTCCCTCCTCCTCTCTCTCTCTCTCCCCCCTCCTCTCTCCCTCTCTCTCTCTCTCTATCTCTCTCTCTCTCTCACCTTTGTTATGCTCTCTCAACTCTCTACCCCCCTCTCTCTCACTCTCTCTCTCTCAATTACATTTTTCAATTTCAATTTAAAGAGCTTTATTGGCATGGTAAACGTACATTTACATTGCCAAAGCGAGTGGTAAATAAAAAGTATACTTATAAAGAACTAAATATATGCAGGTCAGTAAAAAATGTAAATAATAAAAAAATATATAATAATAATAATAATAATAATAATAATTTAAAATACAAAATTAAAATTACAAATATATATATATATAATATCTCTCCCTCACCTTTGTTATGCTCTCTCAACTCTACCCCAACCTCTCTCTCTCTCTCTCTCTCTCTCTCTCTCTCTCTCTCTCCCTCCAACACCCTCTCCTCCACCTCGCCCCCTTATCGCTCAACTGTTTCTCCCTCACCTCTAGCTCCTGCTCACTCTGCGCATCACGTACTCTCCCTCAACTCTCACCTACCCTCTACCAACCCTCTCTCTCTCTCTCTCTCTCTCCTCTCTCTCTCTCTCTCTCTCTCTCCTCTCTCTCTCTCTCTCTCTCTCTCTCTCTCCGTCTCTCTCTGTCTGTCTAATGCACACAAAGTATTTTTACCTCTATATAGGATTCTGGGCATGCATCTCACACTTAGACACACACACACACACACTTACACACAAACGCTGTTTCTCTCCTCACTCTTTCTGTGTTGCTATCTGTCAGCCTTCCTCTCTCTCTCTCTCTCTCTCTCTCTCTCTCTCTCCTCTCTCTCTCTCTCTCTCTCTCTCTCTCTCTTCTTTCTAAGTGTCTCTCCCCCTTCAATCTCTGTCTTAGATCTGAAAGGGGAATATTCCGCCTCTCCGTCCCCAGTGTGGGAGCCGGAGGAGATGGAGACAGTCCAGCCGGGAATATCCGTCTATAGGAATTCACGGTGTTGATGATAACGGATCATAAATAATAGACGCACGTGTTCAACCGCTCTGACCGTAACGACGCGGCGGCGTTAATATCACGTTGTCTCGCCAAAGTAGTTATTAAAAGAGAGAGCGAGTGAGAGTGGAACGCAGGGAGGGAGCAGCGTTTTAATAAATTATTACTTAATATCGCTCGTGAGATTGAGGAGATCTTCTTTTTGCCGGATCATTTAGAAGCAGATTAGTTATAATGGTTTGATGTATTTGACGTCGGAGTAACGCGGCTAAAGCAGGAAACGGTACGTCGGAAGTGGGGGTGGACTCTATGGGAGCACTTAGCTAGGTGTAGTATCAGAAGAACAGAAACATTAATTGTGAATCCAGTCAGAGGATATTAAAACATGTTAACAAATGGAAATGGCAAAAAACAATATATCACGAGAAAGGTCTAAAGTGCAGAATGCTAATGGTTTTTACAGCAATGCATGTGGGGACACTCATTCCACAGTGAAATTATATACGAGTTTAATCACATAGCAACACAAAAAAAGACTTTTGAGACTTGAGTCTTATCCGGTGAGTTTTCGGCGAAGCATGCGTCGGGAGGCGGAAGGTCCTATAGCCACCCAGGCAACACGACGAAAGCACAAACTACTCAAACTAGCAAGCCGCGTTGCGATTGAGGACAGACGTGTACAGAAATATTTATATTTATATTTGACCCCTCCTCCATGCAATTATTTACTTACTTTACGCTTATTAGGCAGCCCCAGTGAGTGCATGTTTTATAGGCATTTCCATGGTAAAGGTACTTTAAAATCGATTATTATGCATCATATTTATATCATTGATGTACAGTATATTGTGTCGAGACTCAGTACCTGAAGACAGAGTGCAGAGAAGCCAGGATTCTCCAGTGGCAGACTATCCGCCTGCCAAACTGCCTCAACTACCGCAAATCTTTATTTAACATTTACACCATTTCCTGAATTGGATTGAATTGAGTATTCAATTGAAAATGACACATTCTTTCAGCGGTGACGAACAAAAATTCACTGTCCACAAAATGTTGTAAATTCTGGGTGTCCTGTACATGCTTAAAATATATCCTGGGGAAATTCTTGACATGTTGTGTGACCTTTGACCTCTGGGGGGGGGGTCATTTTCATTTCCCACCAACTGCCAGGCAAATGAGGCTGCTCTCGCAGTGCCTCGAATCAAATCAAATCTATTTCTCCCCTCATTGTTCCTCAAAGTGGAAACTCAAAAGAAATCCACAGACTCACTGCACAGTGGCGATTGGCCGAGACAACGTCAACAGTTCCCTTTCAAATGTGTGTGTGTGTGTGTGTGTGTGATGAAATGAAAACAAGGGTATTGCGTTTTTTTAAATGGTTCTTTTTCATATCGAAGGAAGCCAGGTGTGAAATCAACCTGTGTGGACGACCACGCCACAGCCCATTCCTATACCATGCTGAATATACTTAGTGCATTACGCATACCTGGCAACGAAATGGTATCCAAACGAAGAGCACGAAAAAAAAACTGAACCGA